>PVJA010006938.1:0-70726 GCA_004027025.1 Myocastor coypus | reverse complement strand
TCATTCTATAGAGTGCAGTGTGTGGGCATGACCCACCTCCCTATTAATGTTGCATAGAAAAAAGAAAGAAAGAAAGAAAAAAAAACAGGAAAGAATATACTTCTCTTTGGACTAAGAGGAAGCAGATACATATACAATCAAAGGTTTTGCAATTGCATTGTGCCACCAGTGAAGCTTGTGACGTTGGAGGCTATTGAATAGATAATGTTTAAAATATTCAATTTCTTTTTATAAATAAGAACAACCAAACATCATATATATATATATATATATATATATATATATATATATATATATATATCCTGAATGGCAAGAGGTGCTGTGCTTTGTTTGATTCTAGTATGTGTTGTATCACTTCTCGGCCTTTTGGCTAAGATCAAGTGTAGTATGTGTTGTATTTTATTTATTTATTTATTTTATTATTATTATATATTTTTTTATTTATTTTATTTTATTTATTTTTTTTTTTGCGGGACCTGGGTTAGAGCTCATGACCTTGCACTTGCCAGGCAGGTACTTGTGCCACCGAGCTATCTCCCCAGCCCCTGTATTGCATTTTAACAAAATAGAACAAAACATAATTTCACATATTTTCCTAGATAATTCTAGGACTTAAACTTTCCTAATTAGTTTTCCTGTGAGTTTCTAGTATTTAGTAAATTTAAATAAGCTACTCCATCTTTTGTATTTGAAGTGACATAACTTTTACTAGAGTTTCATCAGTCATCCACCAATTACCAAAGCCCTGCAGCCCTACTGTAGAATACATTTTCAATATATCTTGAGCCTTAACAAGGAACTTTTTGATGTATTTTAATTATGATGTACAAAGTAACATCTTAATTAAAGAAGAAATTCCATTTTGAGGCTATTTAAAGTGTTATTAAAGTTTATGCTTGAAAGCCCTCTGTAAGATGAATCTTTCTTCTATATTTACTGAAAGGAATAGGGAGTACTTATGGGGATGCCGGGGGAAACACAGCCAACAAAAATGCTGATTGAGCTTGGAGAATAAAATTTGTTTTAAGAGAATGATTCTGAAGAGATCGGATTACATGTAAGTAGATATTTAAGCAAAGCTCTGTCAGCAATAATGCTGTTGATCATAAAGATCTGGAAAGGACAATAATTTCCACTTAAAACTGAAGGAAATAAACTATAAATTAAATACGATGAGTTCTCACTGATGAAGTGATCCAGGGAGTCTGCCTAGGAGCAATATTATTTTGCATAAGTGATGAGAAAACCTTAAAGGAAGGAAAATCAACTGAAATACAATCTTTTTATGAGACATACACAGATATATATATATATATATATATATATATATATATATATATATATACAATCAGCAAACAAAAGTTGAAACATAAAATGCATAAGCGTTTCTGGGTTAGAGGAAGCAAATAAAATTTCTCCTCTTCTCTCCAAATTAATTCTTCATATGCCAAATAAAGCTTTAGATATGTGTCCCAGAAGTGTGCATTTCTAATATTAAAGTGCTTCAATTATAGATATAGCTGACACTATTCACAGTTTAATGACAACACAGATTTTTTGACTCAGTAGAGTGAGCAAGAAATTAGGAGACTTATGCTGTACAGGGAAATATCATATATAATACACATATATGTGTGTGTACATACATATTCTTGCACATACATATGAATACTACTTTTTATTTTCTTTTTTGTGGAACTGGGGATCAAACTCAGGACCTTGTACTTGCCAGGCACACACTTGTACCCCTGAGCTAACTCCCTTGATCCCTCAGCCTGCCCCGGGGTTGGGGATGGCTCAGCATGTGGTACCAGGAATCAAAAACTGTGGTTGCCTAAGCTTGCCTAGGCTTGCCTAAAAAGCACTTTAGACCATTGAGCCATCTTGCTGGTCCCTGAGTAATCCTTATTGAATAGAAACATTATATATTTAATTTATTTTCTAAATGTCAAATAAATTACTAGTGAAAAGTCGGAGAAGTCTATTTGGTATCACTGATATATTGTTCAATACGCTATTGCTCAGGACCGCCTTTACTATTCTGGGTCTCTCCTGTTTCCAAATGAATTTTAGGAATGTTTTCTTTAAAACATTCTCTCAGAAGTATGTTAATTTTTTGATACGAATGATATATTTGTATAATAGCTTTGCAAATATGGACATTTTCACATTGATGGTTCTTCTTATCTGTGAGGAAGGATTATTTCCTCATTTTCTGATATGCTTTTTAATCTAATTTTTAGGGTAATATATTTTCAAAACATAGATATTTTGCTTCATAAGTACTTCATTTCTTTGGATGCCATTATGAAGGGTGTAGTTCACATAATCTCTCTCAGTGAATGTTTGTTTGAGTGCAGGAATATAATTGATTTTTGAGTGCTGACTTTGTATACAGCTATGCTACTGAATTGGGTTACTAAATCTGGCAGTATTTGGCAGTAGCATTTTTGGGTCTTTTATGTGTGGAGTATCATAATCTGTGAGCAACGATAATTTGTGTAGGTTCTTTAGCTAATTTTTCCAGAGCTATATTGAATAGGAGTCATAATAGTGGACAGTTTTCTCTTATTCCTGATTTTAGAGTGGAATCTTTCAATTGTGTCCATTTGATGGCAATTGATGTGTCACAGATGATGTGTATCAGGTTGAAGTAAACACCATCAATTAAAATTATCTGTAGTGTTTTTATGATAAGTGAGTGCTGGACTTGGCTCAAATCTTTTTCTACATCTGTGAAGATGATCATGTGATTGCATTTACTGGTTTTTGTGGGTTGTACTATTTCTGAAATTCTGGAATAATTCTTACTTAGCTATAGTATATTCTTGATTGTTTAGTGAATTTTATTTTCTAGTACTTTGTTGAGATTTTTTTCTTCTTCATTAATGAGGAAGAAAGGTCTGTACTTTTCTTTTTTGATTGGGCCTTTCTCTGTTTTTTGGTTATGAGGATAAATTTGCCTCCAGGAATGAGTTAGTGAGCATCACTGGCCTTTCTAGTTCATTAAAAGGTTTGAAGAACACTGGCACCAATCTACTTTAAATATCTTGGAAAATTCATCAGTGAATCCATTTGGGCTTATGCTTTTATTTTTTCTTTTTTCTTTTTGAGACAGGGTTTCGCTATGCAGTTGAGGCTGGCCTTGAGCTCACTTTTGTAGCCCAGGCTGGTCTCGAACTTGCACCAATCCTCCTGCCTCAGCCTCCCGCGTGCTGGGATTACAGGCGTGAGCCACCACGCCCGGCCTTATGCTTTTCTTTGGTGGAAGGTTTTCAGTTAGTATTTCAGTTTCATTCACTGATCTTGATTTATTTAGAATTTTTATGTCTTCTTGATTTAGCTTTGATAATTTATAGGTATCTCAGAATCTGTCTATTTCTTCTGTTTTTTAAATCTTGTGTAAGTAAAGACTTTTAAAAATTTATTCATTTTAGTGAAAAAAATAGCAATGAAACAGTTTCAAAACAGGTTAGTAAAATAGTTGCAATAATTCATACACTGAACAGTGGCCATTCTGAAAAGATGCAGGCATATTTTCTCTAAACCACATTAATACATATCTTTCTTCTCATTGAAGTAAGAGAAAGTAGCTGTATATCTATTCTAACTGATTATATCACTACAAAACAGTCTGTTATTTATATCCTCATTTTTTATTCTGTTTTATCAGAGATGGGTGTTCCATTGCTGTTAAAGAAGCTATATTGGGGGAAGTCTTTAAAGGACCATTTCATACTTGATACCAGTCCAAATATTGAAGGTAGTTGAATTCAGCAAAATAACCCAAATTTTCTGATCAAAAAGATTATGGGGACTCACAGGAAAGTGAATGATGATGTATAGTGTGCCTAAGGAGAGTCACCTAGAAAGAAAAAAAATTCTCTCAGACTTTCCCAGACAGCAAATTGGTCAAGCAATGGTCATGGCTCATCCAGACAGCTGACCCTGACAAAAGTTCTATAAAACACTATACATAGTTTCAGGGTAAATCATGGGGAATTAACTGACCTTGTCAGATACCAAAGTTACATGTTTTGTGAGGTCTTGCTTTAACTTGGCCTTGACCATCCAAAGGAAAAGTTTAACCACTAGGCATAAAAAGTAAAGGCAGATAAGTATGCTGAGTTGTAAAAGGCTCACATCAACAAATTGAGACAATTACCAGCTGTGCTGGTAACTCACTACTATTTAGTAAATACTTTGAATTAGGTATTGATGACCTTCTGAATTTCCACAGGATCCACAATGATTTCACATTTTTTTTTTTTGTTGTTCATTAAGGAACAGCATTTAGATTTTTCTTTCTTTTTTTTTTTCTGTATACATTGGCTAGGGTTTATCAGCTTCATTCTTTAATAGTAGCAGTTCTTTGAGTCATCATTTCTTTGTATTTAATTTTCTTTTATTCATTTTAATGATAAAAAAGATACAATAGCAAAAAAAAGTTTCAAAACAGGTTAGTAGGATGTTACTATAATGAATACATTGTATATTGTTGTCTTCATAGTAGTTATTCAAAGGACAGGATGAAGACATGACATCCTGTCTAAACAATATTAGTGCAAACTTTTATTCTCAATAAACTAAGAGAAAGTAGCTGTATATCCGTCTTAACTGCTGTGCGTGTGCACGCACACACACAGAAACACACATATTTTTTTTTCACAACAAAATGGTTCTTTGTTTATACTTTTATGAAGTTAGTAACACATGACATTAGGTTGCCTAGAAACTGATAGTTAACATTAATCAGACCGGAATATCTCCTCAAGCGTAAGGTAGCTTATTTGCTTTCAGCACTGGGCAAAATCCCACCTACACATATTTGATCAACTTTCTAGCTTCGCGGCTCCCAACACATCCCCCTTTTTCATTTTGTTTTGTCAGAGATGGATGTTTCATTGCAGTTAGGGAAGCGATGGCCATGACTCAGCCAGATGGCTGACACGACAAAAGATCTACAATGTGCTGTACATGGTCTCAGGTTAAATTTGACTGGTCTTGTCAGATACAAAAGTTACATTTTTTAGTTACATAGGTCTTGCTTTAGCTTGATGTTAACCACCCAGCAGAAAAGTCTAACCATGAGGTATAAAAAGTAAAGTCATATTAATATGCTGAGCTGAAAAAGGCACAAGTCAAAAACTTCTAAAAATTGACAGTTCTGCTGATAACCCAATCCTATCATTGGACAATAATGGGTAATTTTGCTGAATTCAAGTACCTACAATCTTTAGAATAGCTTCAAGTATGAAAAGATCCTTTAAAGATTTCTGTATTGGCTTTTTGTACTCAAATGCTGCATTAATTTCTGCTCAGATTTTTATAATTTCTTCCCTTCTATGAGATGGCTTACTTGTTCGCATTCAGTTTTCCTGATGTGATCATTCACTGCTTTGAATTTCCCGATTAGATTGCTAGGATATCATAACTGCATTTTCATTTAGCTGTATATATTTTTAATATACTCTTTAATTTTATCTTTGACTCATTGCTTTTTCAGGAGGCTCAAGTTTATTATTTAATTTGCATGTTTTCATGGAATTTTTGTAGTTTCCTTTGAAATTAATTTCAAGTTTCATTTTATTAAGGTCAGATAGTATACATGGGACAATTATGGCCCCTTTGAATTTGCTTAAGTGTGTTCTGTGGTCAAGTTGTGGGTATTTCAGAGAACATCCCATGTGAAGCTGAGGAAAATGTTTGTAGTGATGATAATGCATGTAGCACTTTGAAAACATCTACTAAGTTCATTTGTTCACAGGTTTGGTTAAGTTCTGATATTTCTTGGCTTCTTTTCTTTATTTAGTACATATTCTACAGGGGCTCACTACATAGATTGCATTCATCCTGGTTCTCTTCTTTTCAACTTCCCAAGCACTAGGATTACAGACACATATCACCATGCCCTGTCTCAATCGACCTCACAGCTCTCTCTGGGGCTGAGGCCAGCATGGTATATTGGGGATCAAATCTGGTCCCTGCATCTGGTTAAGGTGCTGCTTTAATCTACTGAGCCATTCCTGTCTTTGCTATTTTTTTTTTCTTTTGTTTAGCTGATCTATCTCTTAATGATAATGGGGTCTTCCATTACAATTGTGTTACTGCTTATTTGAATTTTCAAATCTGTTAATAATTGCCTTATGCAATTGGATGCTCCTGTATTGGATGCATCTATACATCTACGAATGTATCTCTTTTTCTTGGAGTTTTCCCTTAACAAGTATATACTGACCTTCTTGGTCTTTTTTGATCCTTTTTATTTTGCTTATTGAGAGAAGAGTAGCTATTTCTGCTTTTTTTCTGTGTTGTTGTTGCATGGAATATTGGTTTTTTTCCTTTGAATTTCAGTCTGTAAATATCTTTTTGAGTTAAATGTATTTCTTCTATATAGTTTATGGCTAGATCTTCTTTTTTTTTTTTTGGTGGGACCAGGGTTTGAACTCATGACCTTGCACTTGCCCAGCAGGCACTTGTGCCTCGGAGCTATCTCCCCAGCCCCTAGATCTTCTTTCTTGATCCATTTGCTAGTCTGCTTCTTCTGACAGGTGAAATGAGATCATATGTATTGATCATTATAACTATAATGAATTGTTTAATCTTTGTCATGCTAATTTTCTGCTATTGGTTCACTGCTTTTCTCTTCATTTAATTAGTAGCCCTACCTGATGGATTCTTTCTATTGTTATTCTTGGAATTATTCATTTTTATCTCTATCTAAAATATGTTTCTTTCATTTTTATAGGGCTGGATGAAGTTATTCTGTTTTTCTTTGTTATGGAAGCACCTTTTGTGTTCATTAATTTTGAAAGCTAATTGTGCAAGTTACATCAGTCTGGGTTGAACCTCGTTTTCTCTCAGGACTTAAAGTACTTCACCTCAAACACTTTTTGGCTTTCTCATTTGTTTGGAAAAGGCTGCTGTGATTGTGATGGGCTTTTGTTAATAGAGGATCTGTTTTTTTACTCTACAAGTTTTTAATATTCAGTTCTTGTGCTGTATTTCTAAGATCTTCATGATTATATGACTCTGTGTAGATATATTTTGATTATCGCTAAATGGAGTTCAATATTTCTCCTATACTCCTTCTACAGTCCTATATTCTTTAAGTGTACATCAGATACATTTTTTTTATGTTGGGGAAATTTCAGCTGTTGCTTCTGCAAGATTTTTATTTTTTTATTTATTTATTTTTAAATTTTATTTATTTATTTTTTTCTTGTTTCAGAACCTTTATTTGTTCATTCACTCATTTTTATGGCTGGCTCAACCCGCCCCAAGGCCAGGGCTGGCGCAGCATGTGGTGCCGGGGATCGAACCGCGGTACCTGAAGCCACCCAAACTTTCCCAAGCAGGTGCTTTAGACCACTGACCCATCCTGCCGGGCCCTCTGCAAGATTTTTAAAGTCTTCGTGTAACTCATGCTTTTTAATTGACATAATTATTCTTGTGTTATTTTCTTTGAATCATTTTGTAGCTGTTTCATTGTTATTTCCTGAGACTATTTTATTTTTTAAGAGATCTTTCCTGACATGTTGGCTAGTTATGATTGTATCTTTAAGTTTTGAAAGTCTACCTTCTACTTAGTTCATGATTTTTTTCTACCATGTAGTGGAATTATTAATTTCCTGGATATCTGTTTGAATCCATTCTATTCATTCTATTTCTTTTACCTTATCTGTCATTCACTATTTTCATCTTTTTCCTATTGTCATTATTTTTTTTAAAGTTATGCTTTTGGTGCAGGATCTCAGTATGCAGCTTGGACTCCTAGTGATCCTCCTGTTTGTGTCTCACCAGTCCTGAGATCACATGTGTGTGGCACCATAACTGTTCTTGGTAGCCAGGTTGGCATACCTGGGGCAGAGACAGCATGGCATACAGCACTTGGGATGAAACTCAGGTCCTTGTGCTTGTCTCGGCAAGTGATTAGACCACTGAGCTATCTCCACAGCCCCACAACCATCATTTTATATCTATTTCTACTCCATATTTGCTGAGCAATGCCTTTTTGGGTACTGACATTTCTTTACTTTTTTTCACTGGCTTCTTTTATAACTTCATGGATTTTTTCTTTAATTGCTATCATATCATGAATTTCAGATGGGTCTTTCATTTTCCTCTCTCTTGTTGTCTCTTTGGCTTGTTTGGAGTTTCTCCAGTTCTGAGTTTGCAGTTTGCTTCTGTACCTTGTGATTGTCTACTTAAAAACTTTTGTTTTCCATTTTTTATCCTTGTAAGTTTGTATTGTAGATGTCTATATCTTTAGTATCACAGCCTCTCTAGGAAAGATCAAGACTTCAGGGATTTCTTTTGTGTGTGGGAGTCTCTTGGTTTGAATCTATCCCAAGATCATACCTTCTCATTTAAGTAGCAGTGGCATGTTGGTATCTATTTTGCTCAGTCCTTTGGCGTTAGACTGTAGTGACAGTCCCAGCATTGCTGTGGAATGGAGAAGTGATTACAGCTAGCATGACATCCGAGCTAACGTTGCATATTAACAATAACAATAGCATCAGATACATTTGGAAAATTGGGTGACTTTGATAGCTATTAATTTTGTACTTTCGACAATGGGAATCAAAACTTACAGTTATAAAACAGTACCAGTTGTAAACTAGGACTTTTTATACAAAGTGTTTCTCTTCGGTAGAATCATTTTATCTGGTGGTGGGGGATACTTAAGAAGGATGCTGGGGCCATCCAGATAGTTCAGAGGACTAAAGCACCTGCTTAGGCAGACATAGGGACCAGGGTTTGACTCCAGGTATGTCTTGTCTGCCTTATTCTCCAGGCACGCTGAGACAGCAATGGAGACTGAGCTTGATGCCATGTGCTGTAATCCTAGCACTTGGGAGGCTGAAAACAGGAGGATCACTACAAGTCCCAGCTGCATAGTGAACCCCAGCACATCCTGTACTGAATACATGAAAAGAAGAAGGAGGATGGTGCATAGAATAGAGGTAACTGGAAAGGAAGAAAAGTCAAGACTGAAGGACAAAGAATGATCATGCAAGCTTTGGGAAACTGAGGCAAGAAAGGAAACAACGATGGAGTTATCAAGGGATTAGCTGAACTGGGTTGGTCTCTAGGTTTGAGTGGTAGATTCATTTTAAGTGAATGGATTTCTCAACCATTTAGAAAACTGGAAAAGAAGAAAATAAGATTTTATTTTTTTAATTTAATATTTTTATTGTTTAAATTTAACAATGGTTATAATAAGCTTTTAAAGTAAAAATGGGTCAGCTCCCCCTACCAGTGCTTCCATTCTCTGTGTCTTTTCCCAAAGCACAGCGCTAGTTCACCTAATCTACTATCGTTAGCTCATATTGTTAACATTGTTTCAGACTTTTCCATCCTCCTAATCCTGCCTGTCTGTCATGAGCATCCTAATCGGAGTCCCACTTTGTGGCCGGCGTTTCCCTGACTTCCTGGTCCCATAAATGTATGGTGCAGGGGCAGGTCGTGAGAATTTCTCCCGTTGGACCTGTTGCTAAGCCCTGGTTTCTTCACAGGCTGGTTGCCTATCTTATACATAGAATTCTATTTTAGTATTTTCCTGAAAAAATTCTTCTAAAATTGGGGAAATATTATAAAATTGCACTAAGGATTCTTTGATATCTTCTGCTTGGAGTAGTGGAGTAGTGTTTCTTCTCCATAAGAAGAAACAGTTTCCCTGATGTGTGTGTGTGTGTGTGATCAGGTACTAATGTCAGTATACAGTCGCTTAGTGTTTACATTCTTCAACTGTGAAATATCGTTATTTAAATTGATGAATTGTATAGGTCAACAGAACAAAATGATTTCAGTAATGAAAGCATTTACTGTTGTGGTAGTAAAATAATCCTTTAGTTAGAATTAGTTATAATTTTAGCTTTTGTATGTTTCAGATTCAAGTCATGCGTGATACTCAAATACTTTAAGTGGGACCGAAATCAGTAAACTAATTATTAAAAATCCTTCTTTCATCGAATAAAACTAATTTATACTTGAAATTTAAAATGGAGCCGGGCGTGGTGGCGCACGCCTGTAATCCCAGCACTCGGGAGGCTGAAGCAGGAGGATCCGTGCAAGTTCGAGACCAGCCTAGGCTACAAAAGTGAGCTCAAGGCCAGCCTGAACTGCATAGTGAGACCCTGTCTCAAAAAGACAAAAATAAAATAAAATAAAATAAAATGGAGAATGACTTCATGGAGACGTGCCACATTCCTAGGTTTACCCAATGTGCTCCATCAGGAAATACAGCAATGTACGTTTCTCTGTGGTCTCAAAATATTCAGTTGTTCAGAATATGGAGCAGATACAATGTATGAATGTGTTAAGAATCATTACAGAGTTAAGGAGTATGAGCATTTTGGAAATTTGTTATTATAATTTAATATTTTTATAATAATTAAATTAATTTCAGCATTATTAGAAATGGGTGAAAAAATTGAAATATTCTATGCATTATAATGAGCACTATATATTATGTTGTATAAATGATATATGTACATATTTATCTGTAAAACATTTCAGACATTTCACACTCAAAACATCTTACCCGTCTAGGAGTGATATCTAATCTGATCACAAGTGTCCTGCATTCACACATACAAGTAAGACCAATGGCTGGGCCCGGCAGGATGGCTCAGTGGTCTAAAGTGCCTGCTTAAGAAAGCTTAGGCGGCTGCAGGGACCACAGTTCGATCCCCGGCATCACATGCTGCGCCAGCCCTGCCCTCAGGGCAGGCTGAGCGAGCCATAAAAATAAATAAATAAACAAACAAAAGTTCTGAAACAACAAAAAAGACCAATGGATATTCAGTGGCTGCAGATATCCTTGTCTCTCGGTCTCTGAGAAAGTGGGCATCACTGGCCAAGGGAACTTCTGTCTTCGAATTCCTTAGTGTAGTCAACCCTCTGGATCTTTCACCTTTGCGGGGAAGGCCAATGCAGCCCAGGGCTCCTGTTGTTTGGCCTTCCATTCATTTGTGCCTTTGCTAAGTATGTCAACATTATGTCTCATTTACTTTTCTCATTGCTGAGATAAAGTGTCTAGCATGGAGTATTAAAGGCAGAAGGGCTTATTTAGTTATATGTGGAGATTTAAGTCCATGATCAACTGGATCCAAGGCAGGGTGGCATCACAGAGGGACACCCATCCACAGTGGTAGAAGGCAGCAAAAGCAGGAAAAGCAAAAGCGGAAGACAAGGCTCTTTTCCTTCCTTGTACTGTAGGCAGGCCACCCACACTAGGGTGGGTGTAGTGCCCACCCCACCTCTATGCTCTCCTCTTGCACAGGCTGAGGATGTTCGCACCGGAGAACTCTGGACCACTGCTAAGTTACTTGCTTAAACTTCTGAACTTCTTAGTTTTACATGATGAACAGTGTCCTAGATCATCCGGAGTGTGTCTTCTGCATGCTGGGCTGTAGAACCGCTGATTTATTTAGTTAAGCTTCTAGACTTCTCAAGTTGACACAACATACTAACCATTACAGCGACTCAAGCCTTACTTTCAGTTCTTAAACTGAGTTAGTAATCTGCATAATTGGAATAATTTGAGTACAGAACATTTTTTTTTTTTAAATTTCAAGACAATAATATTCCATGGTAATTTTTGTATTAATGTACTTGGATGCTACTTGTGCATCAAATAAAGTTCCCAAATGATGGCTAGCTAGATGAATGGGACAGAACCCATATCTCTACAGCCCATTCAGCATCAGTGTATGTATCTGTGGTTTTCAAAGAACTCACCATCAAATTTCTGCTAATCTGAAAAAAAATTATCTTGCTACACACCTATGACTTGTTTCCTTAAATATTTCAAAGTGATCTCTTTCCTTTGCTAGAAAATAATATTTAAAAACATCTTTGACTAAAAGGAAGGTCTCTGACCATCAGACAATGAGAAAAATAAGCTCTCTCTTCTCTCTGAGAGACCACCATTGTGGTTAAATTGGTTATTTCTACGTGTCCTTTAACGGCAGGGCTTTAGTCATTTAACTCTCACTATAGTGAAGTACCTAAAATAATTTATATAGAGAGAAGAATGCATTTGGAAACACGGATCAGGAAGTGTGAGTTCCTCATTAAGTTGACTACATTGCTTTGGTCCTTTGTTGAGGAAATAGATTATAGTGACAGAAAGTGACAGAGGCAAAAACCACTGCATTATCAGCCAAGGAGCACAGAAGGAGGAAGAGGACAGTGTTCTTTGTGGCTATGCCTCCATAACCTAGAGAATTCTCCCATGCGCTTGCATCCTGCAGGCCCACCGCATTCAGTTAATACTTCGACACCCCAGATCAAGCCATTTACATGTGGACCTTTGGGAATCTTCATGATCCAAATTATAGCAGGCAGCAAAGGTTGAGCTAAGCTAATTTTAAAAAATGCAATCCTTTCTTTCCTTCCCTCTTTCTTTCTTTCTTTCCTTTTTTCTTTGATACAGGGTCTTGTTACCCAACTTGGATTCATAGTAATCTTCCTTGCCTCCTCCTCCCCAGATTATCTGGGATTACAGATAATCCTGTACAGGATCTGTACAGGTAATCCTGTAATTACACACACCTGGGATTACAGGTGTGTGCTACCGCGTGCCTAGTTTCAATGGCTGGCTCAGCACGGGGCTGACATGGAATGCAACACCAGGGATGGAACCCGGGTACTTACTCTTTCCAATTTAGACCCTTGAGCTATCTCCTTGGCCCTTACCCAAGTTAATTTTAAGTGTACTTTGCCTCTAGGATTCCTTGGAAATGCAATAAAGAGATTTTTCTTTTGAGTCAAATGTAAAGCCTTATCATATATGAATATTGATCATAGGTCAATTATAAAATATATTAATGGTTTTCCTTTGAAGTAATTGTTTTAAGTACTAAATGAGTTTATGTCAAAAATCTTTATAAGATACACTATAATATGCAGTGATTATTATTATATTATAGTCTCTGCCAGGCCAATTTTTTGCTATTAGGATAAATAATGTTATTTTGGGGGATAAATACAAAGGTGACAATTACTCTCCTTCCATTGGCTGTGCACAATATTATATTTTATTTATAATATTTTATCTATAAGCCTAAACTGCGCCAATAAATTTCAAAAAATAAGAAAAAGAAAGTAAAAAATATGAAAAAGGAAGCTGGGTTTTATTGTTTGTTGTAGTAGAATGGAACATTTTGGAGGGTTTACGTGGGGCAATTCTGTGACCAGATGTATTTTTAAAGGTTGTAGAATTTAAGAAAAAGAATGCAAATCACTTAAGAAAATTTTGACATTTTGTAAGTCTTCAGATGGTGAAAGAGTTATTTGGACCCTTCCCAAGAAAAAAAGTTGGAGATTTGGGGACACATGAATGTATGATAATTCTGCATGAAAATTTATGCTCCAGTAATCCATGCCGTATTTATTTATCAATGGATAGTCATGTGTATTTTGGAAGGCAACATAAACTACTTGAATGAGTTTGTTATAATTATTCTGAAACTTTACTTGATAGCAATGCTCAGTGTCTTAGTTACTTTTCACTCATTGCTGAGACAAATACCCCACACTCAAAACGAAGAAAGGAAAGTTTTATTTAGCTCACAGTTACTGGAAGTTTCATTCCATATTTGGCTGGCCCAAGGCTGAGAGGAACAGAGCAGAAAGCATCCAGTTCATGGTGGCGGAACAGCAGCAAAATGGTGGCAGAGGCAGCCAATCAATCAGGGCAGCAGAGCAGCAGCAACAGCTTGAGTCTGTCTCTCTGTCTCTCTTTATATTACATTCAGGCTCTCTGCCTTAGTCCCTGCCTTAGGCTACACCCATAATCCCAGAAGTACTTCGACCCCTAATCACATCAGTTCTTCAGCTCTAGTTCTACTCAAAAATGATGGTGATTTTTGTATGGTACCCAGGCAAAGGGACAGTGAACAGTCTGTCTCGGAACGCCTGTGATATCTTTTTCCAGATAACTGTAGCACTCGATTTATTGAAGCCAGTAAATCATACTCCCCTTCCCCAAAGACAATGGGTCCCATCTAATCTTTTGAAAGCAGTAACAGAACAAGAAACACAAGTAGAGAGAAATAACTCCTACGGCCTGATTCCCAAGGTGGGAAACCAATTTTCTGACCTAGGGCACCGGTCTCTCCTCTCATTCTCAAGTCTTTGAATCCTGACTGGATTACTGCCCTTGCTTCCCTGCTTCTGGAGCTTCAGATGGCACACAATGGGACTTCTTCGCCTCTGGAATCACATGAGAAAATTTCCCATGCGTGCACATATGCACACACATAGGGGTATGTTTAGGATCATTGATTGATAGAGAATAAAGAGGCGGCCACTGTGCACTGGACTTGGTGATATGGTTTTCAGAGCTAGAAAGAACACTAGACAGTTTGTTTGACTTAAACATGAGCCAAAAGATGGATCACAGTGAGCAATTTATAAATGCTAGATTTTGGCTGAAAGTGGAGATGAAAGATTCAAAGTTTATGGAGATTTTAATGATAGATTGAAGCTGATAAATAAGGAGTACTTGGAGGCTACAAGATCAATGCAGTTCTAGCTCAGCTCCAACTCACAGTGGGTCCTAGGCGTACTAAAGCAATTCTGCCACAATGTTCACAGGTTTGGAGTGCATAGCTGAAAAAGATGCCACTGTCATAATTCATATTGGATTCCTGACCTGTAAAATGAGGACTAGATTACTAGAAAAGGTTACATGGAAGCATTGCCTCTTTTTAGGGAAGTGTTAAATCATAAGCAATACAATAGTTTGTGGGGAAATTCAGAGAAGATTGCTATCATCAAGGACTTAAAGTCCATATAGTCATGATTTTCAATAAATTGTCATTCAACTCATCCACAACAGAAGGCAGCTGGATTTTGTAGAACGGTAAAAGGTTATCATAAGAATAAACTGCTGTAACAAATGTGGAGTTGCAAGTGTGACAAAAACTATGATTAATATTTAAGTTAACAGTAAAGGATATAAAAATTACAGTAAAGGACACACCATCAGTAATGTCCCTTTACCTTCCTTCTTGCAACATACTTATTTCACTCTTCTTGCCACTTCGTGGATTGGATTTGGTAATCATCTTTTTTAGTGTCTGTAGGTGCACTGCTCTGGCATCCTTGATGTCCTGAATTACTGCAAACCTTCATGATAATTTCTGTGGACAGAAATAAAGCAAAGACCAGGCTAATAGCTCAGCAGATTAAAAAGCACCTGCAAGCAGGCTCAGAGACCAAGGTTTCCATCCCCAGGCCTGCCATGCTGGACATCCCCACTCAGGGTGTTCTGATACGCAACTGAGACTGGGCATGGTGGTGTGCACCTGTAATCCCAGCTTTTGCCAGGCTGTAAACAGGCAGATCACTACAATCTAGTGGAGACCTTGAACACCCTGTGGACCCTTTCCTAAATTATAAATAACAAATAAATAAATAAATAAATAAATATATAAATAGCAGTGTGTCCTAATCTACCTTGTCCACTGTATCTGACACCAGACAACTTCTGGCTCTTCACTTACATCGAAATGACTATGGAAGGGCTGGCGGTATAGCTCAGCGGATTTAGCACTTGCTTAGAGGAAGCACAGGGGCCAGGGTTCGGTTCCTGGCCCCACCTGCTGCACTGGCCCCGCTCTAGAGCGCGCTGAGCGGGCGATGGAGTCTGGGCGTGGTGGGCATGCGTCTGTAATCCCAGTACTTGGGAGGTATAAACAGGAGGATCACTATGACTCAGTAGTGAGACCCTAAAAAAAAATGACTATGAAAAGGCAGCATTTTTAATGCATTGAGAACTTTGAGACAGGTAAAACATGGCAAGACAGACATGAAAACAACAAGATTTCCAAAACTGCTTTAGAAAGTGCCAGAAGGATGTGATAAGAATGTGAAGCAAGTAGAAATATTTTGAGTGGAATTAATGGCAATGTTTATTTTGCTAATACAAAACTTAAAATAATCACTTATATTTATTTTTTACTACACTGAATAATGATTGCAGAAATCCACACATTGTCTGGTAACTGGCAGGCCTCTCTTTAGTTGGGATGTGTCTTTTTTCTCTGTCATTGTTACTATACCTGTTTCCTTTCAGCACGTAAGGCTGGAATTCACATTCCCTATGCTAGCGATATCAGAGATTATAGAGTTTACCACTCCTTTTACAACGTAGGTTACATGGCTCTTGATTGCTGTTCAGTTTTACAAAATATCACATTTATCTATTACAATGATGATGCATATATCTGGCCTCATAAGCAATAAGTGTTGCTCTTAACTTATTTGTAACGTGCTTTGACGTTGGAGGATTGGAAATAAATGATAAAAAGAGAGGGACATTTTTCCTATTAAAACTTCTGGGATGAAGGCATTGTGAGTCCATGTGAATGTGCTTTCAGAGGTGAAGGATAAATTGTAACTGATCCCTCTCACAAGAGAAATAGAGGCATGTTGGTGTTAGTGGGTCACTCAGACTTAAGCAATATGTTCCCATGTGAATGTGCCACCTAGCTCCATTTGCTAAGTGTCCCAAAAAGCTATACACTGAAAATTAAAAAAAATATGTATCAAAACTGTAAGTGGGGTCTAGAAGAAGCAAAAGCTATGCCCCAGTTTTAGACTCACAGGGAGGTTTTTCTGCTACTTCTCCCCACAAATTTTCAAATCTGGAAGTTCTTGAACAATCAACCTCAGGAAAAGATGCAGCTTTGAGATTTATTAATAGGCTCATATGGGAAATTTCAGTGCAAACCCGGAGAAATTTAGAGCACAACCCTGTCCTCCTACAAGAGATTGATGACTTTAAAAAATGTAACCTGACACACTCTTTTGTTTGGCGGAGTGGTTCGAATCCTGAGACTCAGGACAGCAGGTTCTAAGCATGCAGTTGCATGCTCCTTCGGAGGATGGAGTAATTATTGAGACTAACAAAGTGGAAATGCTTGAAGCAGCAATGAAGAGCCAGCCGCTGGGCTCTGGAGAACTCCACCAGCAGAAACTCAGTCCCAGTAGTCACGTCCAGAAGCCAAGATCAGTTCCACACCGAGGACGTAATATGCAGGCAACATTAGAAATGGAAGAGGGCAGCACTATATATATCCCTGTTCTGCAACTTTCTAAAGAACAGTGGTGAAGGGGAGTTCTAGCAGCAAGTCGACTGTGAAGTAGTGCACTCACTGATCGTTCACTTTGCTTACAGTGTGACACCGCCAGACTAAAAACTGTGCACATGTTCACAGACTGTGCTTAGTAGTTAGAGTGGATAATCAGGGATTTTCACAAAATATTATTAGGAAACAGTGAAAACAGAAACTTGGATAAGAAACTTGGTGGTGAGGTCTAAACGTTTTTTTTTTTTTTTTTTTTTTTTTTTCAATATATAGAAAGCATAAAGTTATTTATGTTGCTAAGTTCCATGGAAACGCTTGGCAAAGATTCACCTCATCAGATGGGAGTTCTAGTAATTCAGTAGATGGGCCAATCCATTCTGGGAATCAGTAAACCATTTCCACAGCCAATTTTGTCATTACCAAATGTGCTCAGAAATAATATTGCCATGGTGGTAAAATCCAGGTTAGTCATGAGCTCATCAGAAACAATTTACACAGAAGCACAGTCATGAAGGCCACTAATGAATACTCAATTTTGCTGAAGCAGAGATAATACTGAACACTTAACATGGCAGCGCTACCTGGGCTGATCACCAAGTTCTCTGATGGAAGGTTCACTAGAATGACTCATTCACATCAAGGGGAAGTTCTGTTCTGAGTGAAATGGGAACTTGCTCTAGATATGCGTTTGTCCTCCGTACAATGTTTCTGCCAAAGATAACATCGATGGACTTAATGAATGCCATACTATCTTGTGATACGATATATGCAGTATTGATGTTGATTGAAGAACTCACTGCACAACAAAGTTTACCATGCGCCATTGCAGTGGCACTCACAGATTTTATAGGCATCTCGACATTCTGTATTAGCCATTTGGGGGAACAGCAGAATAGTCTTTGTTAGCCAGGTAGGTGGCAGTAAGCTGTAGGGCTGTCAAAGTTTTCCAGAAAATGGGTATATTCTAAATCATCATTCGAAGTTTCCTATATTCTTTTCTATCCAGAACTAACGAGTCTAGGAATCAAGGGGGAAAAGGTGAGGTAGTAACACTCATTAACACACAACAACCTGCAGGCAAAATTTAGCTTCTTGTTCTTTTGATCTTATGCACTTTGGAACTCGTGGTTTTAATTGTAGACAGAAGAATATGTATGTGTACCAAGTCATACAATCCCACCAGTAAGCTGGCAATTAAGATGATGCTCAGACACTTTGGATTTCTCATGCCACTAAATCAATAAAAAAAAGATGTCACAATGTTTACTTGGGTAATTGATCCTGACAATCAAGCAGAGAGGAGACTGTTGGTGTCAAGTACAGATAAGAAGGAGTGTAGCAGGCATAGAGGAATTCCAGTGCAACATTTCTTTGTATTACCTTACACTGTGGTTTTAGTCAATAGGAAATTACAACTTAGTCCAAGAGTCCTTTTATTAAGAAAGATGTGAGTTCTCCTATTGTCATAGAAGGCAGGCAGTCCAGGAAAGTGATAAAGATCTGGTGAGCCTGTCCTGCCACACTCATCATCCCTGTGGTTGAGCTGAGCTGCTGCTGGCTCTCCTAACTAGCAGGAGGCTTGGCATGCCCAGTCCTATTTCCCAACCATTACAAGAGCTTTGTAGAATTTTTGCCTACTTTCTTCATCATTAGAGACTTCTTGAGCTGTGGCTTCTGAGCACCCAGCTGAGGTGGAAACCACGGAACCCACAGAGTGGTAGCTTTGGTGAGCCTACTCTGGTCTTCCACTATGATATGAGTCTTGCTCACATTCCCTCTGTCCCCTCCTGACACTGCTGAGTCCAGATAGACATTGGGGGCCTCAAAAGTGCCAAAATAAAGGGAAAAAATGGTGATTTTAGATATCTAGCTCACCAAGAAGTCCAAGATGCAAGACCATAGAAGAACTTAGAAGTCGTGCACCTAAAATTTCTGAAATGACAGCAACTGAAGCAAAGAAACAACTCCATCTGGCTATAGAAGAGATCAGACCAGAAATAGTCTCTCAGATAAGAAAGAAATGAAAATAACCTTGAATTAATTGCTCAACCTATCTAAAGAAGACATAGATAAAAAATAGAGGGAAATAGCTGATAAAATTCCAGACTGTGAAGATAGAATTGCAGCTAGTGAAGATGAATAGATTTTCAAAAAATAGCAAGGAGCTAGGAAATAATAATGGTACATACAAAGAAAAACAATATAAGACTAAGAGGAATCAATGAAACAGCAAGAGTCAACACAAATGACATAAAAATACTATCTGCATAAGTAGTAGTAGAAAATTTCCCAAGCATGGGTAAGGAATCTGAAATACTGATGAGTCAGGCATCTACAACTTCAGCTATCTATAAACAAAATAAGTCTATAGCCAGACACATAATAATCAAGATTCCAGAAACTGAACAAAAGAATAGATTATTAAGACCTGTTGGAGAAAAGAAACCTCACTTATAAGGAACAGCCCTTCAGAATCAAGGCAGATTTCTCAACACAAATACTCAAATCAAAGAAAGATTGGAGTGAATTATTTCAGGTCATAAAGGAAATCAATTTCTAACCCAGAATGATGTACCTCTACAAAACTATCTATTAAATTAAATGGAGGGAAAAGATACTTCCGTGGCAAAGAACAACTGAAGAAATTCATGACAACCAAACCAACTCTAGAAGGAGTACTCACAAATATTCAAGAAAGAAACACAATGACCACAAATTAAAGAACAATAGAAAGGAACAACCAAGCAGAGTAAGCAATTAAACAGAGGGGAAGTGGGAAACCTAAAGTAGAAAAAATGACATAACAAAGATAGGCCAATACATATCAGCTATAACGATTAATATAAATGGCCTCAATTTACCAATTAAAAGGAACAGACTAGCAGAATGGATTAGGAAACAAAAATCCAACAATATTTTGTATGCAAGAAATATGTAGAACTCAAAAAGGAATTAATAGACGAAGTTAAAGGTCAGAAAGCAATATTCCATTGGACAGGAACCCAGAACAA
The DNA here is from genome assembly GCA_004027025.1 of Myocastor coypus. Lineage (NCBI taxonomy): Eukaryota > Metazoa > Chordata > Mammalia > Rodentia > Myocastoridae > Myocastor > Myocastor coypus. The sequence continues at coordinate 50,610 of PVJA010006938.1, read as the reverse complement.
AGCATGGGTAGCTATTCTGGTTGCTGACAATGTGAAGTTCAAATTCACTATTTACTTGTTAGGGGAAAACTGCAAGAGGAAGTGATAACAATAACAAATATATATGCACCAAATATGTGAGCACCCAAGTGTGTACCACAAATTTTAATAGACTAAATAATCAAATGAGAAATAACACATTATATATATATATATATATATATATATATATATATATATATGTATATATGTATATATTTGTATGTATTTTGACAGACTACCACTGATCCTCTTGTTTTCAGTCTCCCCAAGCACACTGGGATTATAGGTGTGCACTACCGCACTGTCTCAGTGGCCAGCCAAGCTCACCTGAGGGCAATGCCAGTGCTGAATGTGGTGATTGGGAGAACCCTGATCCCTGCACTTACCTAAGCAGGCGCTGAGTCACTGAGCTATCTCTGTGGCCCTGAAGTAACGCAATTTTAATGAGGGATTTTAACATCCCACTGGCACTAGAGTTAGATCGACTTGGCAAAAAATCAGCCAAGGTGTAATACCACTAAATCAAACTTGTGAAGAAATAGGCTTAGCAGACCTTCACAGAATGTTCTACCCACTAAATCAGAATAAACATGTGGGACATTACTCAAAATAGGCCATATAGTAGCACATAGAACATGCTAAGCAAATGCAAAGGAAGTGAAGTTATCTCATGCATATTATCTGAAAGTAGTGCAATGAAACATATTAAACAAAACAAATCGTGAAAACTTCATAGACACATGGAAATTAAATCATACCTTACTAAAGAATCAATGGGTCACCAATAAAATTAAAGAAGAAATTAAACAATATTTACAATCAAACAAAATGCACATCCAATGTACCATGACCCTGTGGGATTCAATGTAATCTGTCTTGAGAGAAATTTATATATTTGTATTGCCATTTATATATTTATTTAATAATTTATATAAGAAGCGGTAAATTCATATCATAACTAACAAAAAGGGTGAAAGCATTATAGATCTTATAGAAATTCAGAAGATCATCACTGCTTACTTCAAAAATCTTTGCTTTCACAGGATGGAAATCAATTTAGAAACAGATTCCTAGACATGTATGAATTACCAACACTGAATCAAGAAGATAAATAAAAATTCCGAATAACTCAACAATGAAAAATTAAATGAGAAATCAAACTGAAAACTGTAATGATAAAACCTACCAATAAAGAAAAGCTCAGGTTTGGATATATTGACAGCTGAAATTTATAAGATTTTTTTAAAATTTATTTATTTATTTATTTATTTATTTATTTATTTTTTTTTTTGTACTTGCCAAGCAGGTACTTGTGCCATGGAGCTATCTCCCCAGCCCCGATTTTATAAGAAATTTAGAGAAGATTTAACGACAACTGTTCTCAAACTCTTCAAGGAAATAGAAACGGAAGAAATTCCAAATTCATTCTTGGAGGCAAGTACTGCTGATACCAAAATCAGAGAAAGAGCCAACTAGAGATACAGAGAGAGAGAGAGAGAGAGAGAGAGAACCACCGGCCCTTCTCTCTAATGAACATAGATGCAAAATCCTCAATAAAATACTAACAAACAAAATACAATAAATCTTCAAGAAGATTACACATTGGACCAAGTGGAATTCATCCCAGGAGTGCAGGAATAGTTTAATATGCACAAATCCATGATGGTAATACCTTACATCAAGATAAATATCACATGAAAATCTCAATAGACATAAAAAAGCGTAACAAAATCTAACATTCATTCTAAAAACACTATAAAAATCAGAATAAATGGTTTTAACTCAACCTGATAAAATGTATCTATGATGAATCAATAGCCAACATCATACTGAACAGACAAAACTGAAAGCCTTCACCTTAAAATCAAGCATGTTCAGTATCATCACTCCTGTTCAACATAGTCAGGGAAACATTAGTCAGAGCCATTAGACAAGAGACGGAAGTCAACGGAATAATGGTTGAAAAGGAAGAAAGAAAGAAATTAAATTATCATTATTCACAGATGACCTGATATTCTACGTAGAAGACCACAAAAACATCCCGAAGAGACTAATAGATTTAACAAGCAAATTCAGTAACATAAAAAAGTCAGTACTATACACAAAAAGCACAGCGAGAGATAAATTTGGGAAACGGTGTCTTTCACAATAACGTCCAAAAGATGAAATACCTGGGGATCAATTTCACAAAAGAAGCAAAAGATTTATGCTATGAAAGTTATAGCACTGTTATAAGAGAATGAAAAGGATTTCAGAAAATGTAAAGATATTCCTTGCTCCTGGACAGGAAGAATCAACACTGTGAAAATTACTATACTCTAAAATTGTTACATAGATTCAATGCAGTTCTTATTAAAATATCATTATTATACCACACAAATCTAGAGGAAACATTTCTAAAATTTCTGGAATAAGAAGAGACCTAGAATCTCTTAATCAATCCTGGGCAACAAAGGAAAGGCAGGCAGTATCACAATTCTTGACTTGATTCTGTGTTAGAGATCAGAAAACCACAAGCCTTCCATTCATAGCTTTACTGATCTCTTTTGTTCCTTCTAACTGACCAATTCTCATTCCTTTCTTTACTTGAAATAGCAGCAGCTTTTGAGATATTTCTTTCCACCCTTGCCTTTGGAACACAGGGCTTATGCTTCCTTCCTCCTCCCTTCTGACTTAAGGTCCTTTGCCTGTGCACTTCTAACCTTTTTTAACAGTAGACTGGGCTGATGAGATAGCTCAGCAGACTAAAGTGCCTTCTTAGGCAAGTTTAGACAGGCACAGGGACCCAGGTTCGATCCCCTGCATCACATGCTGTGCCAGCCCTGCCTCCAGGGTGGGCTGGGCTACCAGAATTCATACATAGTGACACGTGCCTGTAATCACAGAGCTGGGGAGGCTGAAAGAAGGATTGCCATGAAGTCTGAGCTGTGTAGTGAGATCCTGTAACAACCAAATATATTAAAAAACAAAACAACAAACCAGTCACTAGTGGTCAGTTATTCATTCTCTTCCTTCCAGACTTAGTGGCTATCCTTTGAGGTCTCACCAAAGACTTCTGATTTTATATATCCAGGAATCTTAAACTCTCTTCTGAAAGTCCAGGCCCCAAATAGGCTGTCTCTTAAATATCCACCCTTGCCTCATCGATGAAGGCTTCAAATTTAAGAGATTCCAAATTTCTGGTATTTCATCAAAAAATCTCTTCTCATTTAATCACTATGCCTAATACATTCGGGACATTTTATTTACATTTTTTAAAAAGCACAGTTGGACTCATCTTTAATACATCTCCTTATATTTCACGTGTAATATGTTGGTTAGTGTAATGGCACAATCAGTAGTTGTTCATAGAGTCTGGGTGTCTACACTGCTACAGTTCTGGTCTTTACCATGACTATTTCTCACCTGGACTATTGCTATAAACAACCAAAATGATCTTGTCTAAATAAAAACGTAATTGCTATTGCTGTTGCTTCCTTTGTGAATGTTAGTGAAAATTTAAATTTCTCTACTGTGAGATATCAATGTATAGAAATACTTTATATACCATCTCTGACAAAACAAAACAATAAAGGGGGATATAAATGAAGAACCATTTTGTAGTGAAAAAGGTAAAAGAAAAAATATATATGTATATATACATGCAAAATAGGATAGAAATACAGCTGCTTTCTCTTAGTTCAATGAGAAGAAAGATTTGTGCTGATGTTTAGACAAGGTATCATATCTGCGTCTTGTCCTCTAACTGCTACAAAGACTTATTGCAGCTGTCCTACTAACCTGTTTTGACATTGTCTCATTGCCGTTTCTTTAAAAAAGAATGCACTTTCTACTTGTTTATTTTCTTCCACGTTTTTTCTTGTCTTCTCTGTGGTACTTTTAAAATTAGACACAATATTAAGGTTTTATTATGCTCAGAATTATCACTTAGAATGACTTCTACTTTTGATATAAGGGAAGGAAACTCCCAGCTTGAATGATATATCAGCTGGTTTTGTGCTCTGTGAAACTGAGGAATGAATTTTAGGCCCAATGGAGAATAAGAGCAGAATGTTTATCCAAGACAGGGACAGAAGAGGGACCTGACCAGGTTGCCCAGGACTCTATCATTTCCAGGGATTTTTTTTAGAGGAAATCCATGCAGCAAGGTGGGTCTAAAGTGGAGAACACAGCAACTTGCTTAGGTGGGCATGAGGTGGGACAAAACTGTGGTCAAACAGTAAGATTATGAGCATAATTGCTCAGGTAAAATTGATTAAGTCTAGGACCAAATTGGAAGGCATGGCAAGTGGGTGTGAATGCAAAACAGGGTCTTACCCTGGAGGGGGCTGGGCTAGTGACTTGCAGGCATCCTAAAAGTGAGAGACAGAATGTGGATCCCTTAGGTCTATCCTTGGGGAAGTATGCATTTGTTTGATCTTTTGTTTTGAGGTCTGGCCCACAGCAGGAGTGTCTGAGTCTCCCTAAGTTGCAAGGCATCTTTCCTTCCATCGTGGCTCCGTTTTTGCTGGCCTGGTCCTGTCTGACTGCTTTTAATATTTCTGTCTAACTCAACTGCCTGCGACACTTGGAATGGCTTGTCTACCATTGCTTTTTCATGGGTAAAATATGAAAAAGATTCTGCTTAAATGTTAGCATTATGTTTTATTAATTTTTTTTAGATTGAAATTGACAGCATTCCATGTTTATGTTTTAGAGATAGAATGTTACATTGCCACACCAAAAGTTAATTATCTCTGAATCAACACTGAAAAGCTTATTCTTTCTTTGCTGCTTTCTTAGACCTTATTTGACATATACATTTTGTTTTGCATGCGCATGGTTCAATGTACGCTGCTTTTCCTTTTTTTCTGTCTCCATGCATCAGAGGTCTTAGAGAATCATTCTTGATGACTGTGCCCCACCTGATCTCTCATGAGGCAAATCATCGGTAGTATCTTACCTGAAGAGTAGATGAGGAAAGGGCAGACTCCAGACTCGCTTTCATTCTTACTGGTACTCTACGCTGTTTGGTTGGCCGTGGGACAAAGGCTTCAGTTCTTTGTCACCATGGTCTCTTATCAGGATGTTGGCAAGGTGTCATCTGGCTTCTCTCAGAAGCAGTGTTGAGAAAGAGAGAGAGAGACAGAGACAGAGACAGAGAGAGACAGAGTGACACAGAGAGTTAAATCTCCAAGTGACATCAACAAAAGTGACATATAATCCTTTTCGCTGCATGCTATCACCTATTAGTCTATTGTGATCACACTGCCCAGATCTACTGTAACATAGTAGGCACAGACCATATCCAGATGTGACTAAGAGGAGGTGTGGATGGATCCTTAGGGACTGTCGTAGGCACTGTTATTTGCGTTGGAAGTAAAGAGTTATTCAACTACGATTCATTGGGCTTAGCATACTTTAAAAATGTACTATGTAGTGTTCATCTTAAATATAATTATTTTATATGAAAATGCTTGGAATATTATTTAGAAATAAATTTGTTTAGGGAAAATAAAAATTAACAGTATTTTATTGAGTCTGAATTTAATTAATATGTATGTTCTTGTGTGTGCATATGTGTGCATTTTCACTGTTATTTAAGAACCACAAAAAGGTGATTGGTATTGTGAAAGATTATTATTTTAGTAACACAAACATTCACAAAATTTCAAACTCAATATATATTGAGGATGATGGTAAATATTAACAAAAATAGATTTTTTACCAAGTCAAAAAATTAAATTATTCATCATGAATGCTATTGTTTTCATACATATGATTTTGCCTAGTATTATGATTTTCAATAAACATTTTTAGAGACTTCCATAGTATGTTTTAGACATCAGTTAAGTTACTACATTAAACGTAGGAAAAGTACTTTAACTTTGGAGTCTTGCTCAGTGCACTAAATTAGAGTTGTAAATGCTTCACTGAACAATATTTTCAACTATAATCCACATATAGCAATCATGTTTAAAATATAATTTTTCATCCTTATGACCCATCTGCTCAATACTGATAAGAAGTTCAATAAAGCAAGCTATAAAAATCAATGCTGTTAAATGTTTATTAATTATCTAACACACTTCTGAGCTTACTGAGCACATTTAGTCCCCAAATACATAGTTCAAGGTATATATGGAAATTCTGTACTTAGGTTTCAAGATACATTTTAAGCATTCTTTCCGCTGTGCTCTCTTAATCCAAATTTATAAGCACTGCCCTTAGCCCATTTAATCTAATCTTTCATTGAGGATGCAATTTCTGTGAAGGTAAGGCTGACAATTTCTATCTGGGAAAAAGTATCTTAAAAGTACATTGCACATTAAAAACCACTGGAGCATGATGAGCAAAGCACCACACAGACTATATTTCAACATTTGCCAAAATTATCAGTAAATTTAATACTCATTCTAATTTTCTAAGCCATTATTTTAAACTTCAGCAGCACCATGAACTTCTCTCCTCAGGAAGCTAGAATGCATCTAGGTCAAGAAGATCAGTGCAAAAAAAGTTTTCCGATTCCTTTATTTCTCATTTCATTCAACCCAGGGCCTTTGTACCAAGCACTGACAGGGTTGGGTTTTAAAGGTATTTCTACCAACTAAACCAGTACCTAAGAAATGACTCCGAAGGAACTTAAAGTGAAATTTTGAAAGTTAACCTTATTCACCAACAATCCTATTTTTTCCATCTTCATTTTATGATTTCCCTTTCGTTTTCCTCCTGATCCTTGCACGTAATATAATAGCTTAGCATCTAACATGCCTAATATAGTAACAGCCTGTCACGCAGTGCCGTATGCGTAGCACATCATGCAAAACCCCATGTTTTAACAATGCGCTAACCTGGGCTTGGTGGTGAATGCCTGTAATCCTAGGAAGCAAAAGAACTGTAAGACTCTGGCTTGCACGGGGCATATAGAGACGCTAAACAATAAAAAGAAAGGGGAAAAAGGTGAAGTATATGGTCACAGTTCTTGCATCAGATTCAGGATACTGGCAACAGACATGCTTTAGTCTATAGAAGTAAGTATGCATTGACATTAACACTGATTTTGTGCTTGTTGTTAGTGTGCTATGTTGGAAAAATTTCACAAACTGTGCTGTAAAAATAATTAAGTGGCATTTTATTCACAAACTATCTGTATAGCCTAAGTTTCTATAAGTAGAGATTTTTCCTCATTGAAGCTAGAAACTTATGAAACTTCCAGGTTTTTCTAGTACTATTTAAATAATCTAAATACTTTTAGTTTCCTGGCCATATTACTGTCATTTTGATCTGTCTTTTATTTGCTTATTTTGTTATTTCTTTGCCAATAGAAGGCTGGCCACACTTTCATTGAAATGAAATTAACACTATTTTAAGATCCACATGGTCCTAAGGCTCATGCCCTGTCCTCAGAAAGGCAGGACAGAGTCAGAGTCCCTGACACAGAGTACCTTAAGCTACCTCTGTCTTAGTAAGAGAACCCTTCCAGGACAACGTCACCCATTAGCCACTAGGCAAACTTGTGTAACTTTGCAAAAGTATAAATAAATGCTCTTCCTGTTTTTTTTTATTTTAATCCTTTTCAGTCATCAGGTAAAGAGGCCTTCATTTGACAATAAAAAGGACCCTGTATATTTGCTTACCCGTCTAATTTTTAGTACTTGCCTAAAATGGCATAAATTCTGCCCACATCTCCAGACTTTGTTTTCCTTTATGTCAGCGGTTCTCAACCTGTGGGTCGCAACCCCGGCAGGGGTCGAACTACCAAAACACAGGGGTCGCCTAAGGCCATTGGAAAACACATATTTAAACCCATGCCATGCCATGGTGGAATGTTATTTATTGGAATCAGTAATAAATATTTCTCAACATATAATTAAATATTATTTTGTGATTAATCACTATGTTTAAATTATGTTTGATTGTGGCAATGAGAATACATAATGCATATAAGGTATTTACATTCTGAATCATAACTTTAGCAAAATTAAAATTTTGAAGTAGTCGCCAAAATTATTTTTTGGTTTGGGGTCACTGCAACATGAGGAACTGTGTATTGTGGGGTCACGACATTAAAAAGATTGAGAACCACTGCTTTATGTGTAAATCAAACCCTATGGGTGAAATATAGCCACTAACCTATCTCAATTCTAAAATGGGTCCTTAAGTGCTTAGACTTTAAAAAATAAATTTTCTAGGAAAAAAATATATACTCACTGAACATCTCTGAGGATTCTGTATTTATGTGCACAGTTATGCATTATGTGATTGAGTATACATATATATTTATGTGCACACATTGGATGTTTAAATATATTAATCTTCTCAAATTTTCCACATCATGCACCTAAAATAGATATTAATTAAAATTTATCCATTTGGGGCCAGTGAGATAGCTTGGAGGTCTAAGTGTCTACTTAGGCAAGCACAGGGACACAAGTTCAATCCCCACCACATGCTGCACGGCTCCGACCCGGGGCACCCTGAGCCGGACCCTAAGACCACCAAGACTGAGTATGGTGGTGCACACCTGTAATGCCAGCTCTGTGGAGACTGAAGCAAGAGGATCACTATAAGCTGCATTGCAAAGGCTTGAAAAAACAATATCCATTTTTACAAGGTGCTTTAGTATTTCCACTCTATCTGAAGAAAGGAGTAACAATCTAGAATTCAAATTGTCTTTCCAAGATCCTTAATTCTGAGAAGACAGAATGTATTTTAAGATAAGAGCAAATGATTAGGTTTCATTTGAGTAATATAAAACATTGTTATAAAAGTATCACTTTTATTTATAATCAAGTGTGCCACAAACCTAATCCATTCCTTCTCCAAAATAATCACCACAAAGAAATACTTAAATTAGTATCAGGAGGCTAAATTCTTAGGGTAATACACTACTGATAGGTGAGTAGGGGGTATAATGAATGAGTCTCATTCTAGATTCTGTCAGTGAAATAAATCACTGATGTCATCCATCGTATTAATGTATTAACACTCCACTCAACCAATATACCTCTCACTTGTCTTTTACAAGGCAGCCTGTTTTTTTAGTTACACTTGTCTTAAGCTTTATGAAACTGGAAAATCCTTATTCATAATGGTCACTTGATGTAAGGATAATTCTTTGGTAGACGTCACCTATTTCCGATTTGTCTTTGTCTTCCCACAGAAGTCACTCAAGCCTAGGTGACGAAAATGTAATTTCTCCACAGAATGGGGACAGTTTGTGTAAAGTTAGTGGCACAAAGAAAAGTTCTCATTTCTAGTATGATGTCTAGAATAGCGTTATGGATTAAATGCTTCCTCCACAGCTCAGGCTGAAATGTAATTATGTTACAAGAGTGGTGACAGCTGAAATGTTTAAGCGTTGATTTAGACCTGAATGCCTGACCATTGTCTAACCTTCTACTTGACTAAATTAAGGCCTTCACCACAGGCGTGGGATGAGTACAGCAGGAGTGGGCTCCAGATAAGAGGATGAAGTTAGTCTGATTTTTCTGTCTAACCTCCACGTGTTCACTTGTCCAGCCATTCTGCGCTACAGCATGGACGCCCTTGCCAAATGCTCACATTTTAGTCTTTGGCTTCCCTTTCTCTTGAGTTATGAATTCAATGAATTTTCTTCGGTGTTCATGTTACACAGTCAGTAATGTTTCATTATATCAGCAGGAAATAGACTAAAATGCTATAGACAGGAACACTTCCTGTCTTGTACAGACTCCAAAATATTCATAAATCAGTAGGTAGATACGAAAAAAGTAAAAAGCACCCTCTATACTACTTAAAACTTACATATTTTTAAAGTGAAATAATATATTTTAGGTAAACTGGTCAATGTAACAGATTCTAGATGTTAATATATAGCATGTAAAATTTAAGTATTGTTTGGCATTCACATCTATGGAAAATGTCATACAGCAGAATATTTGAGTTTCCTCTGGAAAGAATACAAATAGGAATATGAAGTAATAAGTGGTTTATCAAATAAAGTAGTGATTAGATGTTACCTTAAGAGAATGTTTATAATGTTTTTAACTCTTATTTACAGGTACAGGATCTCACTATAGAGCTCAGACTCATAGTGATCCTCCTGTCTCAGCCTCCCTAAAGCTGGGGTTGCAGGTGTTGACCACCTCACCTGGTTTCCATGACCAGCTCAGGATGCTTGGGGTTCAGGTCCCAGCACAACGTGTAGCACCAGGGATGAAACCCGAGTCCTTGCACTTGTTATAGGTGCTTGGACTGCTGAGCTATCCCTCGAGCCCCAATGTGAATTTTTTTATCTTAAATTCTTTTAATTTGTAAACAAATTTCACTCTGCTGCTTAGTTTTTTGGTAACGTACATGACCACCCAGGAGAGGGTTGATGTATTATGTCCATGTATAAATCTGCCAATAGAAACCCACTAATCTGTTTAATCAGTACTTACATTTGAAAAGATATGAAGGAAAACAACACCTTAGTGAAGGTGTGGTTTTGATCTTACAAGGTCACTGAAATATCCAGGTGTTGAAGGCGGGGGTCACTGTGACTAGTATGATTTGGGCGCTCAGCCTGGGAAGTTTGTTGGTGCTATTGGCAGGGCATGGTGGAAGTTTTATGAAGTTGTTTCAGTGAGAGGTTTTCAAGTCCCTGGAGGCACGTGGGGACTCCAGCCCTTTTTTCTCGCTGTTGTTCGCGTTCTGGCCAGCCATAGGTGGGCACCTCTTCTCGGCCCTCTTCTTTCCTGTTGTGCTGCCACAGGCCCAAAACAACAACGGCTCAGGCTCACAAACTCCACCTTTTGCCTTCATAAGTTGAGTGTATCAGGTATCTGTTTCAGTAATAGAAATCTGACCAATAAACAATTGACTCTTTGAATTACATGTAGGGAAATATTTAAACTTTCAGTAAGTAATAGCCCCGTGAGTTGTCTTGTTATTTCAAGATGTTATTTCTTGTTTTATTCTTGTACAGGAATTTTATTTTTAAGGTAGTAATGCAGCATTGATCATATGTAAGAAAATACACCTACGCAATTACTTTTTTAAAATTCTCAGTATCTGGATCTTGTAGTGAGTTTTCATTGCTTGAACCACCATGTTCATTAAACCTGTCAAGCAAAGAATGCTACTAAATGATGTAACATTAGCTGACTCACAAAGGCTAGTGGTTAAATGTTTCCAGCTCTTGTTCAGTTATTATGTTATAAAATCTGGAGTTACAAAAATAAACATTTATTTGTAGTCATAATAACTGGCTGATTCTGCCATTGTGTTTAATCGAGTATATAATTAACTAAAATAACACACTCACAAATATGTATTTGAGAACAATATTGACTAGGTGGAAGCTGTTAAAGTACAATGCCTCATGCTGTTACAGATTGTATTAATATTAAATATCTTCTTGGCACTTTTAACCTCTATTAAGAAAGAGAAGTAAAAATGCAAAAATATTAATTTACTCATGAAAATGTTATTTTATTTTTTATTTTAAAGAGAATAAAAATAAGAGATAAAAAGCCAGGCGTGGTGGCTCGTGCCTGTAATCCCAGCACTCGGGAGGCTGAGGCAGGAGGATCGTTGCGAGTTCGAGACCAGTCTGAGCTACAAAAGTGAGCTCAAGGCCAGACTGAACTGTACAGTGAGACCCTGTCTCAAAAAAAGAAAGAGATAATATATTATAAACAATACAGAATTTCAGAAAACAAGGTGATAGGAATTCAGTAATGATTGCGACATGACACATTTTGTCTTCAAAGTAGTCACTCAGTTTACCAGATATAGGCATGCAAAATTGGTCAAAACAAAAATTAGAATCATGCAGTGTTCTCTCCAATAACCAACAGAAATTAGCCCAATCACCCTAGCTATCCAATATATAGACATACGATTTTCCTCTTTCTACGTTTCTTTCTTGTCTCTTTTACCTCACCACAATTATTCTTTCCTTTGGAGCAGTTTCCTTCCTTTTTACCATACCTATTGTATTTTTTCAGATTTTATTTATTCTCTCAGGTTCTTACATTAGAGAGACAATACTATGTTTACACATGTGGGTCTAATGTATTTCATTTGTAAGTATCACCTCTACTTGTGTACACTTACCTATAAAAGCCTTGAGTTTACCTTTCTTCATAGCTGTGCAATCCTCTATTGTGTGAAAATATCATACCTTTTTTATCCTTTCCTCAGTTGATGGGTATTTGTGTGGTTCTCAAAATTTAGCTAGCGCAAAGTGTGCAGCTATAAACACAGGTGCACATATACCACCGTGGTACAATGTTTTTAATTATTTTAGAAAGTTACCTAGAAGGGGAATAAGCAGGTCAAATGAAACTTCTAATCCTAGTTTTTTAAAGAATCTCTAAACTGAGTTTCAGAAGGGTTGTCCCAGTCTACATTCCCACCAGCAGAGGAGAAGAGTTCTATTTTCCTCTCACCCTCTCCAGCCTTTGTTATTAGTTGATTACTGTATGATAGCCATTCTTTAGGGTTGAGATAGGATATAAAAATGCATTTTACCAATAAAAATTTTCCTGTAATATTTTTGCTTTTACAATCATTTCTGGAAATTTTAGTTTGTGGATATATATAATGGATGGAAACAATAGGATTTCCTGACAAATTGGAAGCCAGCTGTGAAAGAAAATCAGACACAATAGTGTCTCAAACATTTTCAGAGAAACAATTAAAAACATAATATTTTCATCAGCTCAGATGAAAAAGACAGAAGATGCTAAGAATTTGGTAGGGCAGAGAACATGCAAAAATGCTTGGATATATGAATCCAAATTTTACTGAGATTCAATCTGGGGATACAGATCTGAAGTTATTTGCATATTCGGAATACTTGCTGAATTAGACATGAAAATAGAAGCAAACAAATATAGAGGGTAGATATGGTGGGGCATGGCTGTAACCCCAACACTCGGCAGACTGAGGCACTGGGGAGGTGTCACTGGAAGGTTGAATTTACACTAGGTTACAAGGTGAATTCAAGAATAGCCTGAACTGTACAGAATAACCCTGTCTCAGAAAGATACCCCCCCTACACACACACACACACACACACACACACACACACACACACACACACAAAGAAAAGCAAAACATATAGAGAGGAAGATCAAGAATTGAACACAACAGAAGAAAAGCTAAACATTACTAAGAAAAGTAGTGTTCTATTATTCCTTTTAAGATTCTTAAAATGAGAAAATAGAAAACATCCTTGTTAAATGCTATGATTAATTAAGATGAGGATAAAATGAGCTCTTTGATTTATAAATACAGGGGATTTGTTCCACATTAAATGTATTTTATACTTATCGTATTGTGTCAAGAACACTGACTATGATATTCATCCTCCTCAACTGATACTTATAAAATATTTGACAGCTTGGTACATCAGACCTACATAGAAGTTATTTATCTTGATTGTTTATTCCCATTGATTAGTAACTTACAATATTTTTCTTCTCATCATTGGCAAATGAAAACCTTTGATTCTAGGATTTCGCTAATTTATTCATCTTGCATAAGTGGAACTTCACAGTATTTGCTTTGTGTAAGGGGCTTAACTCATTTGGTTTATTACTGAATATTATTGCATATAGTCCATGCTTTTTATAAAATTTATAATTATTACATCATAATATTTCTTCGATTCTCTATCCATGGACCTGTAGGTTGTTGTCAGCAATTTGGCTATCATTAATTGTGGTATATGAGCGGCTGGGGAGATAGCTCCAAGGCACAAGTGCCTGCTGGGCAAGTGCAAGGTCGTGAGTTTGAACCCTGGTCCCACAAAAAAAAAAAAAAAAAAATTGTGGTATATGAAACCTGGGCAGGGTGGGTGTGTCTCTGTAATTCCAGGACTTGGGAGGCTGAAAACAGGGGGATTACTATGAGTCCAATCTGCGTAGTTAGACCCTAGAGACCCTGTACTAAATACATTAAAAAATAGTGGTCTAATGGATAAGCTAATATCTCTTTAAGAACCTGATTTCAGGGGCTGGGGAGATGGCAGAGGGACACAGTGCCTGGCAAGTACAAGGTCCTGAAAAGAAAACAGTGAAGAACCTGATGTCAAGTCCTCGGGGTGAACACAGAGGTAGGATTTCTACATCATATGGAACTTTTATTTTTAATTTTTGAGTATTCTCCATATTGTTTTTCTTTTTGCATGTTTACAGTAGGTTCCCAATGTGTATCAGTAGTGCAAACATTCTATTTTTGCACATCCCTATCCACACATGTTTATTTTTAATAATGGTTATGTTGATTTATGATATCTCATGGCATTAATTTTCATTTCCCTAAAGACTAATGACATGGAATACTTTTTCATTATATGTTGGCCTTCTCTGTCTATTTAGTATTGGAAAAAAAGTTTATTTAATACCTTACCTTATTTGTGCGTGTGTGTGTGTGTGTGTGTGTGTGTGTGTGGGTGTGTGTGTGTGTGTGTGGGTGTGTATGTGTGTGTGTGCATGATTATACCTGAACTTTCAGGCACATGCTAAGAAAATACTTTACAATTGAATTATTGACTTTAACTACTATTGTTTAAAATGTTATTTTCATTCATTTTTACTTATATATTTTAGGGAAGGGCCCACACGGTGTTCAGGGTCTCACTACTAAATCGGACTCGGAGTGATTCACCTGTTTGCAGCCTCGAAAGTGTTGCGACTGCAGGTGTGCACAACCACACCCAGTCTCAGTTGCTGTGTCACTGCACCTCGGGCACAGCATCGGCATGGTAGGCCCAGGATCGATTTCCAGTTCTTTGTGCCTGCTTTTAGCCGCTATTTGCCAACCCAATTTTTATTCTTTTGATAATAAGTTGTAGCATTTTTTTAAACTGATTTGGAAAATTAACCACTTACTTGATACAAGTATTTTTCTTCTTTAAAAATTTGGCTTTTGGCCGGGTGTGGTGGCTCACACCTGTAATCCCAGCACTCGGGAGGCTGAGGCAGGAGGATCGGTGCGAGTTTGAGACCAGCCTGGGCTACAAAAGTGAGCTCAAGGCCAGCCACAACTGCATAGCGAGACCCTGTCTCAAAAAGACAAAAAAAAAAAAAAAAAAAAAGGCTTTTGAAGCAATTATTCCCCTTTCAAATTCTGCAAACTTTTTTCTCCAAATGGTTTATGTTTTATTTTGTTTTTCTATACTTTGGTGGCAAATCAATAGCACATGCATTATTTGTTTTTCTTTTAAGACAAAAGATGTTAATGCATGAATTGCTTTTACTAAAATACAACCATAATATTTAGGTTTCAGTGGAGTGTTGGCACTTTGAAATCAGTAAGTATTTTGGGACTGGGTTGCAGTTTCAGTGCTTGCCTCTAAATGGTTTGCCACCACTGGTGTATACTTTTGGTGTCAGGTCTGTGACACTGTCGCAAAAATCATGAAGATTGTACTGAGAATTTCTGCTAGTGGTTTTATAGTTTTAGGTACTATATTTGAAAGTGTAATCAAATTTGAGTTGATTTTTATATGGTATGAAACAAAGGTTTGACTTCAATCTTCTGCCTATTTCTCATTACTTTGAAGAAAGTTTTAGGATTATTATTATTATTTATTATTATTATTATTATTATTATTATTATTATTATTATTATTTGCCTGGCTCAGGCTGCCTTACAGCCTAGTCTGGCAAGGTATGTGGAGCTAGGGATCAAACTGGGTCCCTTGCACCTGACTGGGTTTGCCCAAACAGGCTGTTAAAGAACTGAGCTAACTGTCAAGCCTCCACAAAGAAAGTTTTATGTCCCCATTTCTTATGCTAAAGATCATATTGAAAATGATTTGACACTATATAAACCCTTGGGGCTATTTCATTCTACTCTCTATGTACTCTTGTTCTAGTAGTGCTAGTACTCGACTATTTATGCTATTATAGCTATGCAATATATTTCTTAAGCAGAAACTGTAAAGTGTCTAGGTTTGTATCTAACTTTTCTCTGTTTTAAGATTCCTTTCAGTTATTTTTAGTATTCCATGGTTCCATGAAGCTGGGATGTTTTCCTTGGGATGTTGATAATTATGGCTTTGAATCTGTAAGTGACTTTAGTTAGCACAAATGTTTCTTAAAAACCAAATCTTTAAATCCATAAACTGTCTTTCTAGTCATGTCCTCATAAGTTTCTTTCATTAATGTTTTCTAACTTTTAACATAAAAATCCTTCATCTCCCAGTTTAGTCTTAAGCATATTATTTTGGTGTTATTAGCAATGGAACTGTTCTCCTAAATTGTTTTTAGGTATTTCTTGGTGTATAGAAACACAATCAATTATTGCCTATTCATTATGTAAACCAAAATCTAACTGAACTAACTTATCCTGCTGGTTTTATCTTAGTAGTTTTTACTGTATTTGATACAGGTTCTCACTACACAGCTTGGACTCTAATGATCCTCCTCTTTTCAGCCTCCCCAGTACTGGGAGCACAGGACTGTTCCACCACTCCTGATCTCAGTGGCTGGCTTAGTATGCTTGGAGGGCAGAGACTGAGTGGAATGTGATGCCAAGGATCTATCTTTGTCCCTGTGCTTACCTAAGCAGCTGCTTAGACCCCTACCCATCTTGCCGGTCTTTATCCTTACAGTTTTAAAAGGCATCCATAGGTTTTCTGTATATACATAACACTGCATCATTTGCAAGGAATAGTTTTCCTTTCCCATGTTCGTTTTCAAAATACTGCCACAGCTAGGGTTTCCAGTACTACGCTTGATAGATATAGTATGTTGGGCGTATTTGTCTTGTTTCTCATCTTTGATTTTAGCTTTTCACCCCTAAGTATGAAGCTAGTTGTCAACCTTTCAGTTACAACCTTCACTATATTGATGTACTTTTTTCTATTCATATTTTTGAGTATTTTAAAAATAGAAATAAAGTATTCAATTATGTCAATTGGTGTATTGCATTTATTGACATCAAATTTAATTGTAATTCTTATTTTATTATTATTTTACATTATAATTATTTCAGTATGTTGAACCATTCTTACATCCAATGCACAAATTTCAGTTATACATCCAGGCTTTTTTTGGAAAAATTCATTTTGGTAGTGTTTCACTCAGATTTTGCATCTGCCATTTATCCATAATATGGCTTGAGAGTGTTTCCTTTGTTATAGGTTTGTGTACCTCTGGCTGCAGAAAATAAATTTAATTCTAATCCATTCCTGGCAATATTTGAGGAGAATTATGATTAATTTCTGTTTAAAGATTTGATGAAGAGCTGGGATATAGCTCCATGGTATAAGTGTCTGCTGGCAAATGCAAGGTCCTGAGTTCAATTTCTGGTATTACAAGAAGAAAAACAACAAAAAATTTGGTGAGATTTATGAGTGAAGCTTTGTCCTACTGAGATTCTTTTCTTTTTTTCTTGTGTGTGTGTGTGTGTGTGTGTGTGTGTGTGTGTGTGTTTTGAGAGTTCGTTGATTCTTTATTCAGTCTGTATAGTAGTTGTGGATGCATTCAAACTTTGCATTTATTGTTTTTATCATTTAATCCATCAACATATTCTTTGATGACTGTACTGTAAGCACACAACATGATTGATGCTTTCATTATTCAATGAATTTATGAGGATTTTACGTCTTTTTTCCAGGTATCACTATATATTTCCTTTGCCTGGGAGCAAAACTATTCAGAGACATTGCCTACGCTGTGGCCCCCCAATTTCTTTCATTATATTTTCTCCTATTCACAAGGTCTCCCAAACTATTTCATGAAGTTGAAGTTGCACTTAATCTACTTATATCTCTATATTCAGTAGTTGACAGTGTCTGGCTAGTGGAAAAGTTGTTTATTCCCTCATACATAAATTGCTTTCTTACTTCGGTCCCTGGATAATATATTTTGTTAGATTTCATTCTGTCTCTCTATTCTACCTTTTCACATCTCTTTTCAGCTTTTCCCTTTATCCTATCTTCTAACTATCAAAATACTATAGGCTTTCTTTATATATTCACCACATGGGGTACTTCATTAGTCGTATGGCTCTAAATATTATCAATATTCCACCAACTTCAAAATTTAGAACTCCAACCTGCACATTTCTCCCAGTCTTCAGACTCAAACATCGATGTATTTGTTTTTAAAAGGTTTCCATTAGTACAGCTTGCATTACATAATAATTATAAGAATGATCATAGGCAGTTTGTACATGTAGATAACATATCATACTTCTTGGTTTCTCCCTTTTCCCTCTCCTTCTTGACTCCCTCCAATTACTGTTCGCTTGTTCTTTTGAAAAGCTGTAATTCAGTGGCAGGGGAGATAGCTCAGGGGCACAAGTGCTTTCCTGGCAAGTGCAAGGTCCTGAGTTGGATCTCCAATTCTGAAAAAAAAAATCCATATTTCCAAATCCCTTTCTTCTTAGTACCCATCCTTTTTCTGTGGGGGGCTCCTTCAGGGAGTCTCCAGTGTCCACAGGGTGTAATATCACATGGAGGAAAGAGAGAGCAAGAGGCAAGCAGGAATGCAGCGGGCAACGGGGATGACCAGTTACTCTTGGGGAATGAAAGGCAGTCTGAATCTCAAGTTTACTGACTGAGAAGATTGGTGAGTGGCTCACTGGACGACTTGCAGGGCAGCCGTAGTTCTTTTCTAATGAGGGCCTCTATGTCGAGGAGGACAGTGGGGAGAGAAGGCAGGTTTCCAGGGACTTTCTCCATTCTAATATGGCTCACAGGCCAGGGTGAGGAAGGCTCCAGACATCCTGTAGACTCATTTTATAATCTGTGGTCCTCTGCGTTTCCCCCTCTTGCTGATTTGCAATTGTAGCAATTAAAACATTTTGACTGGAGGTTGGCTAGGTCTGGAGGATTAGGTTTGGTACCCTTTGTAGCAGTCCAAGAACACAGCTAAGAGTTGTAAGCACATTAACATAGCCAATCCAATCTAGAAATCGACACAGGCCCTGTGGCAGCAGACCGCACCAGGGAGATTTGTTCCCTATAGTCACACATTCTGGAATGGTATCTGTGTCCAGGACTTAGGCCAAGTAATTATGTAAGCATAGCCTCATCGCATGTTATAGACTGTATTAGACCATCTCGTTATCTGGTTGGACATCTTTTTATAGGATCTGTGTTCCAGTCACGCTTATCAAGTTGTCCTTTGGAAATGAAGTTCTGGTAGAAAGTGTTTTATTTTTGCAAGGTTTTTAAAATTTTTTATTTGGGCACGTCAAATAGTTCAGCAGATTAAAGCTCCTGCAAGCAGGTGCAGGAGCTGGGGGTTCAATCCCCAGGCCTGCCATGGAGGCCCTGACTCCAGGGTGTGCTGAGATAGCAATTGAGACTGCCTTTATTACCAGCTCTTGGGAGACTGCAAACAAGTGGATCACTCCAAGTGTGCTTCAATAGTGAAACCCTGAACACTCTGTAGACCCGTTCCTAAAATATGAAAAAAGAGAATAAAGATGACATAATAAATTTTTTGTTTTGTAGAAGAGATAAAGTCTAATTTTGAGGCTGAAGAGATAGCTCAGAGGAATAAGTGCTTACTTGGCATGCACAAAGTCCTGAGTTTGATCCTTGGTCTAGCAAAAAAAAAAAAAAAAAAAAAAAAAAAAAAAAAAAAAAAAAAAAAAAAAAAAAAAAAAAAAAAAAAAAAAAAAAAAAAAAAAAAAAAAAAATCTAAGTTTTTCTGGGTAGCTGTATTCATATTTTTGGTCTTTATAATTATGTTTTTCAAGAAAGGAGAGCATATTGGTGTAGATTAATTAATTAATTAAATTAAGTTTGGCATTTATGCATGTAACTTCAGCTATAATCATCTTTTATGCTAAGCCCTGTACAACTACTTCTAACATTTCTAACTAAGTTGTCTAAGCTATCTCTAATTGCAGTTAGAGGCAAACATGCGATTAATTTTAACAGCTTCAAGTTGAAAAGGGTTAATGCAAAGACAGGCCACAGCCAGAAGACTTCTACAGAGAGCTATTCTAATGGACTTCATAGAAGTCAGACTGTAGTTTAGCAGTCATGAATTCTTACAGATTTTATTGCAATTTATTTTTAAGAAATGAAAATGGTCATCGATTACTAATGTAGCTGAAAACTGCCAGAAAGAATTAGTGATTGGAGCTCCTTCCTAAATATCTAACTTATTATTAGGGCACTGTTGTATGTATCTTTTGGTTTTACATGTTTTTGTATTCAAGATCACTTTAACTTGAGATTTGTATTGATTAAAATGAACCTCTTGTGATCCACTAATGCTAGTTAAGTCATGTAAGATTTACTTTGGAATCATGTATGGAGTGTTGCAGCTCTTCTGTCAGCCCCAGTCGTCAGGATGAGTCATGGTCTTTATTTGACTGGTTGCTTTCTATGAAATCATGGGAAACTTTTCCCTCTAGTAACCCTGCTTAGGCACACTGTTCACATGTTCCACCCCCTCAAGGGCCCAGCAACTATGCAACACAGGAGGTTGTATGACTCACCAGAGTTGTAGGATATTACAGGAGTTTCATTCACATACTGGGTCCTTGTTGATTTTGGAGAACTGGGAGCAAAATGTTGGCTGGCCTCTTAGCCCAGATTTCTTTCTTGCTCTGGTATCCAAATCTCGGTTGTTGAACACCCAGAAGAGATCAATGACACTAGCACTGTGATGGGAGCAGCGAGCTTAATTCTTATCATTTTATCTGGACATCAATTACAGAAGAAAGTTATCACTTACCAACCATTATACTGCCACAGAAAACTCGTATTTACAATATCTAGTAACCTTTTCCCAGATCGTCAGATTTTTAAACAACCCAGTGTGGTGGATTAATTAATGGAACTTATAATACCCAACTGAAGTGAATCAGCATGGTGCTAGGTGTGGAAGGCCTGGGCACTTGAGGATTACTGCCAACAGTATAAAAAAAGAGCTCAAGGGGAACACGGAGCGCTGTCAATGTTTCTATAGAAGCTCATTGCCCTGGCTTTCCTTACAGGAACTCTGCTGCTATTATCAGAGAAGTGTAGGGCTTCACTGTTGCTGAAGATGGTGGCAGTTTTTTGGGGGGAGCTCTCGACCTTATTTTGTGTTGCTTCTTAGCTTCAGTGCAGATCCTCAGCCTGATGGCACACATCCTTCATTCCACTAGCACAGGCTTTCTAGCTTCTACCACCCACCTCAGGGCCTTCCCCATGTAGATCCTTGATACAGCCTTGGGTGAGACATTATCGTGGACTCTAGGATTCCAGTTGGAATCATACAGGACCCTGCCACGGGCTCGAGGGTTCCAGCTAAACTCATGCAGGACATTTATGGGGATTCAGGTCTTCAGCTTGATTCTTCAATCCACTAGGGTGTGTGCAGATCTCCCACATTCTTTTATACTTGACCGTTTGGGTGAATATTGCAAAATAATCCCATAAACTATGGGTCCTATATTTAATCTTTACTCTTATTATTACACCACTCGTTTTTTTTGGTAATATTTTTTGCTATTGTTTTTTCTAAATGAGATATTCCTTAACTGTTTTTTAAAATTGCCGCCAAAACAAGGGATATATATATATATATATATATATATATATATATATATATATGTATTGTAATTTAGGGAAAAGTCTATAAGGTGTTCAGGGTCTCACTGCTAGATCAGACTCATAGTGATCCATTTGTTTACAGCTTCGCAAAAGCTGGGATTACAGACATGAGCCATCATGCCCAGTCTTAAAATTGCCATCTCAGGGATGGAACCTGTGGTTCCTGTTCCTGGTTGCAGGTGCTTTAATCTGCTGAGCTATTTGACTGGCCCTGGGAGTTTTAATTTTCATTTTTGATACTTAATTTTTTCCTGTAGCTTTTAGAAACTTGTAGAATGACATAGAATTAACTTATTTTTAGTTTTTTTTTTTTTAAAGAAACTTTTCCTGTGCTGGTGGGATAATCTAATGGATCTTTATCCAAACAGTGGAAAAAGTGTATGTCATATAGTAATTTATCTAGTAGATATTTAGTGAAGGTATCAGTGAATAAAGTAATAGCTTTGTGCTGAAATTCTTCACAAAACCACAAACCAAAATTTTGTTTGACAGCTGAATATATGGTTTCTTAATTCAAATATCAACTACATTTCTAGCACCCCTAAACTGAACACATTAAATATAATACAGTTTAATATCAGATAAGTCAAAATACTGAGTTATGTCATGATAGTATAATCTAATGCCAGTGTTAGTGTTCTTTTTATATTTTCATATTGAGGACAGGGTTTGATCTACTACGTAGATCAGACTCGAAGTGAGCCTCCTGCTTTCAGCCTCCCAAGTGTTGGCATTATAGGTGTGCGTCACATGCCCAGTGTTAATCACTGTCTCAGAGCACCTCCTAGGTGGCGCCTGCATGGCTCACCAGGGATCAAACCCCCAGTCACTGTGCTCTGCCTCTGCGCTGGCCCTTTAGTCTGCTGAGCTATCAGGCCAGCCCCTCTTAGTGTATTATTTTATGTCAATATACGTGGGGCATTTATTTTATTATTTATTTATTTATTTGATGCTGGCATGGCATGAGTTACTGGAGATCGAACTCAGGTCCCTGTGCTTGCCAGGCAGATGCTTAAACCACCGAGCTATCTCCCTAGCCCATGTGGTGCATTTCTTTACTGAAGACTAACCTGATTAATGTTTGCTCATGCTGTCAACTGTAATTTGGCAAATTTACCATTTCAGACAAAATCTATACATTATTTAAGAAAGTTCAGCTATCATTATAATGACTTATATACTTATATAATACATTATAATAAGCTGTGATACTTGAAACTCAGTAACTTTATTGCATTTGAATGGCTCTTTTGCATAAACTTATTTCATATTCTTTAACCATTCTGAGCAACTATACACCTTAAGATGCCTTCTCAGGTAAACTATGGCTACATCCATTTATTATAACAAGGACTTCATGTTAAAGTTATTTAATGTTGTGACACAATCTAATGATACACAATGGCTCTGGAACTGAGGTAAGCATCTTTCTCAATTTATATCACAGTGGAAAGCAGAGGTACACTAGCAAAATAATTTGTGTCAGAACTAATGCAATGCTAGGCATTTTGGTCACTTTTCATCATTGGACAAAAAGAATGATACAATGCTTTAAATAATCATATTAGAATTAGTTATACATGAGCTCACACACCAATCTACAAATACATTTATAAATGTGGAGCTTAGTTTAGATAAACATCCATTTACTCTTTTAATAATTGACTTTATCAGCTTAATTTTATGTGGTAACAAGCTTAGTAGATAATAAAAATATATCAGTCACCGTCGAATTTTACACAATAGTACCACGGGCAACAGTGAAGCCAGCTTCCCTATGCAGGACAACCACGTACAGCCCCAAGGGTAATAATATTGGCAGCTCCCATGCAGTATTTCTGATTTTACAGGGAGGCAGGACCCTTAGTATGCTGATTTAGCAGTGTTGGTGAATATCAGAATGTTGTTGTATAAAATTTTATTAGGTCCTTCTCTAGGTAAAATTATGCTAACGTTTTTAAAAAATGGGTTTTATGTTTCCCCTTAGCAACCCAGAATAAATATATCCAATTTATTTAGGTTTCCATATTGACATAAAATAAACTTTTATACAAATATCGCGTTTTTCATCTGTGGAAGAAAACATACTTTAAAGCTGGAATAAAAATAAAAGAAGATTGATTACAATAAATAGATACTATGAATGTGAATTATTGACTAATAAATTTTTTGTTAAACCATAGATGTGCTTTTCTTGATATAGCTGTACTATTTCTTCATTCAACTTGAGCACATATAATGAAAAGCATTCAGAGCATATTCCATCATAAAGAGAAGTATTTCCCATGACTTGCAGTCTTATGGAATAAATATTTTATAATGCATTCAATTCTGTTCAATTAATTGCAATCTTAGTAAACATAAGAAATAAAACTAAGCATGTGAACTATTATTTTAAAGTGAAATGTTTGATTCTTCATAATAATTTTCTAATCACAGGTTGCCTGAGAACCTTACGCATTTCTGAACTACTCCGTTTTATATCTTTTAGCCATCTGCATCTCTAAGGACCTTGCTTCCGCACCTATAAATTGGTATTTGCTGCCTGGGAAACCAGGATCAGAATTTGAAAACTATTCTTAAATTATTGTATCCTAAACACAAGGCTTTTAAAAATATTTCCGGAGGACTTACAACTTCCCCATACGCTCATGCAAAATAGATTTCATAATTAAAGTGCTGACACAATGAGTGCTATAAAAGCACAACGAGCCTTGCTCTAAAAATGCTTATGATTGCTTTGGCTTCCTCTGTGGTGCTCGTGCTTCAGAGCTGCTACAATGGGAGCAGTTGTGGTGCTGGTAATAGTGGGCCTCACGTAGGATTCTTATCTGCTCATCAAATGCTATTTTTGCTTTACATATTGCTGCAACTTTTCTGCTCGTACTTAGTATGGCATGCACTTTACACTGCCGTTCTGGGAAGATGACTTGTTACAAGCAGTCTCAACCTCAACTTCAGGATGTCCGACTGCTCAATAAAGCAGCAAATGAGGTGTGATAACAACTGATTTTTTTTTTTTTTTTTTTTTTTTTTTTTTGTCTTTTTGAGACAGGGTCTCGCTATGCAGTTCAGGCTGGCCTTGAGCTCAGTTTTGTAGCCCAGGCTGGTCTCGAACTCGCACCAATCCTCCTGCCTCAGCCTCCCGAGTGCTGGGATTACAGGCGTGAGCCACCACGCCCAGCTAAAAATCAATCCTGTCTTTTTTTTTTTTTTTTTTTTTTGCGGGACCGGGGTTCAAACTCACAACCTTGCACTTGCCAGGCAGGTACTTCTGCCACAGAGCTATCTCCCCAGCCCTATAACAACTGATTTTGACACGTGCCCTGACACTCTGTCAAATCACAGATATCTCAGAGAACTTGTAATCACCAATTTATCAATAGATTTTTCAGAAAATTTCAGAACTGTTTGAAATAAAGGAGGGTGAATGTGCTTCTACTGGGGGCCTGTCGTATTGCTCCTGTGTCCTAACGAGAGAATACACGAAGCTCAGATGTAAGACGACTTTCAGGAATCCTCTGGCTCTAGGGCGAGTTCCGCGGAAACAGGAAACCGGGACGGCTATGTTGAGCTGATGAAGCATAGCCTGAACGACGAGCAGCCAAATGCATTTCACCTTTCCCTTCAAAGCATATTAAAAACACACAGCTTCTCAACTTAATCACTCAGTTGTGAAGTTAGTTTACTGGAGATGACTGTTTTTATTTGCTTGCTAGCCTTTAAGAGACTCTTTCATGGAACTTAATGCCAATCAAATTTTGTAAGTGTAGGATACTTTTGTTTTTTCCTTTAATTTTTTTTCCAGATAAAATTTTTGCCACATGTGTTCATTTACCTGCAAACCAAGTATGAGGTTATAGTCTATGAGTAGAAAAATTTGATATGCTAGCTAAAAGACATTCAGATTCAATGACAGAATGAAAGAATTAAAACAGAGTGGAGAGTCTTAAAAATGTAAGTGTACTAATTAAAGATCTATACAGGGAAATTATTTCACAACCAGGAATACAGTGGAAAATCCTCCTCCCAAGAACCTGTTGAAGATGGAGCATGAACTTGGGAAAATTACAACAGTTTATGCCACAACTCAGAGCAAAACCTTTTAGTTTTGGCATTTGCAGCATACCCACTATACAAGTGCTTACATACCTCCTATCCTAATGTAAAACTACTTTGTAGAGCTCTGTTACTGTTCTTGTTTTCTCATTTCAAACCAGGAGCGAAAAGGGAACTCAGCAGATATTTGAGAAATGAAAGAAGGTGAAAGTGGATCAGAAATAGTAGCTAAATAAGGAGAGGATGGTTTTAAACACTCGTGTATATATGTGGATGTGTACACATAAGATAAGCACACAGATACACTCTAGAATTGTCAGAGTTCTTTGGCAAAATGATATACCTTAACATTAGTATAAAACAGAGTGTATTAGAAATGGCAAACTAGTTAACATCATCCGCTGGGCATCACTGAAATTGATTTCCATGAAAAATAATAATGTACCACCAAAACTAATGATAAACTACCTTTAGGGCTGGGCACGCAGCACAGCGTGTTGAAGCACCTGCAGGCAAGTGCAGGTGCCAGCCCCACCCCAGGGCAGACTGAGAAGGCAATTGAGACTGGGTGTGGTGGGGTGCACCCGTAATCCCAGCTGTGGGGAAGCTGTAAACAGACAGATCACTATGATTCCAGTCTAGTAATGATACCCTAAACACCTTATAGGCCCTTCCCCTCAAAAAAAAATATATTACCTTTAACATGGAAAAGAAATCAATAATTATGGCATAAACATTAATACCACTGAAATATCGGCATGCTAAATGCAATAACTATTCTCTAGTAATAGTAGAAAAGAATTCAATAAGTGATCATTATAGGGTGCTTTCACACCCTATCCAATCAGAGGCATTTTATAGCACTTGTCACTTGGGTGACAAACTGATCAATAGTAATACTAGAAAATACTTGGAATAAGCAACAGGAAAAAAAAAAAAAACTTGAAGAAAAAAAGTAGTAGATCCTGGACAATCACAAAAGAACTAAGGAAAACTGGAAGCTACAGGGGAGATGAAGAGACGGACACCAGCTCAGCGAAGGGAATGGAACATTCTGGATTTTCTCTGCCACCTGATTCCACGGCTGCAAGTTGAGCCCTGCTGGCTTCAAGAGGCTTCTAGGAAGAAGATGCAGTACACTGGTAGAGCAGAGTTTTGCTCCACAGGGACACTGCAGGGTTTTCCTCTGATTGGAATCCTTCCATAGGTAACAGCAGGAGAGGGATCCAGTTTCCCTGGACAGAGTGCGGGTGTTGATCAACATTCCACAGAAGTGTTCAGAGTGTGGATCTGGAACTCAGATCAGCTGCTCTGCAGCTTCACTTCACGTTTTGTGGTGCTACCTTCCCCTAGTGACTGGGTGAGAGACAGTTATGGAAGACAGCTGCAGATAGGAAGGGTCCTGGAAAAAGATCCCCTGAGAATCTGAGCTCCAGCTTGAGCAAAACAGGGTACTACACCTGTGGCCAGAGGTCAGGCTTGGATATTTGTTTCGCTGACTTTAATTTTTCAGCACTGGGTGTTCATATACTTGTTTACTATTGCTTATGTCCAGAAAGGATCTGTGGTCCTGAATGCCTTTCTTATGCATGAGTGTGAGGGAGGACACGCCTCTGATGAGATATTGGCTGAACCTGCATGAACACAGGGGCTGCAGGAATAGGGCTGGAACTCCAATGAATAGGACTAAAGGTAGAAAACCACAAATTGCTAGACTTCAAAGTTGTGTGTCCTGGAAGAAAGCCACACATTCACATCCTAGAGAAATCCTGGGGCCATTCTATCAGTTTCCTCTTTCTCTTTCTCCTGCACTGATTAGCAGAAGTTTGAGAATTGTCCTTTTTCTTTTTGCCTTGTGTTTCATTCTTTTTCATTTCCTTTTTGTCTTTATTTATTTGCTTTAAAGTTTTCTTTATTTGTGTCTTATTGTTACCACCATATTACTGTTTTTTCATCTCTATTTTCTTTACTGTTCATCTTTTTGCTTTTTCTGTTACCTTTATCTAATTCTACAAATATCCTCCTAGTCCCTGGAATGCCAATTTATCCTGCTTCTTTCATCCAATAATTTGTTTTCAATTTTCTAAATTTCATTTTCCTATATGTAACTCCCTTTATTGTTAATAGAGTAACCTTGAAGCTGTATTGATGTTTAGGTATCTAGGATACGATTACTGTGGAATATTTTTTTTGCCATTAGTAGAGATATAGTGATTACATTCAGTACATCATCCACATATGAATATTTAGATTGTTTTAGTGTTTCCAGGTTGAGGGTAGCATATTAGTAGGGTTTTTTCTCTTACATAGACATCCAGTTTGTTTTAGATGATGCTACAGTAGTCATGCAATTGCTATTGACAGAGTTGTGTAATTTTTGCAAGTTATCTCCCCGTGACAATGTTCAGAAGTATTTGGACCATTAACTCTACTGGAGTCCCTTTCCAACCGCTAGAATGTTGGCCCAATTGTTCTTTGTCCTCACGTACCAAAGGAAGAGAGGCAGTCAGACCATGGTGTCTAGGCAGAAGGCCATAGCAAGCCACACCATTGCACCACTGCCATCCCGTTGTGAAAGGCAGACTTAACCTAAGAGATCTTCTCACTAACAACCGCTTCTTTCCTCCATGTGGGCTCACAAAGCTTACCAGAGCAAAAAACAAAAACAGAAACATAAGAACATAAGCGAACAAAATGCCTCCCAGACTCTCAAATTCCCACCAATCCAAGGGTTATTGAAATGAGCAACAGGAAAACAAGCACAACCAAATCATTCAAAGTGAGAGCAGAGGAGGTGATGTACTACGAAACAGACACTACAGAACGTAGTGTGCCAACAATTGGCACAATGTACACACGTGCACATTACTCTATATATGTACAATGAAAAGCTGAGAAAATTGTTTGAAATGTCAAACTTAACATTTTAGAATATATAATAAAAGTAGAATCAGAAAGTTTGAGGAAATTTTTTGTTTCTTTCTTTCTTTTTTGTTTTTTGAGCCTACGAATTGAACTAGGGACCTTCTACTTGTCAGGCAAGTGCTGGTATCACTGATTTATCTCCCTGGACCAAGGAAATTTTATGGAGGCCTTGTTTTTAAATAGACGTTTCCTGATCCCCATAAACACCTGCTTCACTGGCTCCGTGCCAAGCTAGGTATGGAGATTGGGCACGGTGGTGCATGCTTGTAATCCCAGCACTGGGGAGGCTGATCTGGGAGTATCACTATGAGTCCTAGCTATATAGTGCCATAGTACAGTTTTCTTAGCTTTTCATTATCCATCCATCCATCCATCCATATATACATACATATGTATGCACACTATGCTAATTATTGCTATATGATTTGTAGTATATATTTTGTAGTACCAAAATACATAAATGATGCCAGGGAGATAGTTCAGTGGAATAAGTGTTGGCCTGGCAAGTGCAAGGTCCTGAGTCTGAACCCTGGTACCACCCAAACCAACAAATAAACCAAAATACATAAATAGTAGATTCCAAGTTCATCTGATAAATATCTCAAACTTGCTTATTACCATGTTGTCTTGTAATCAGTTAACAAATCATTAATCAAAGAGCCAAATGAATGCTCTTTTCTTAATCATTATTTTGACATTTTTTCTATGATTATTTCTCAGAATTAACAGATAAATATGGTCCAGATATAGCTAACTCAATGTTGATAAACTAGTTCATTGAAAACGCACACTAAAAATGTTTTTGTTGTGGTGTACAAAATTGTGGAAAAACAAAATTTATTGAACAAAGTAATCGCAGAGTAACAGTGGGAACTGCGCACAAATTTTTTTGGAATAAGAAAAGGAGTCTTTTCCTTTTTCTTCATGGGTCAAGAAACTACCATCAGTAGACCAACTCCAAATCCCTGCTTGTTTTTCTTCATGAATGGTCTTTAAAAATGTATGGCCCCATGACGTAGCACAATAATCAACGACACCTATTTAGGTAAGCTTAGGCTAAGCTCAGGGACTGAAGTTTGATCCCTGGCCACATGCAGTGCCATCCCTTCCCCCAGGGTGAGCTGAGCCAGCCATAAAAAATAAAAATATAAATAGATAAAATAAAATAAGTAAACATAGCACAAAGCTTAGAAATTGCAGCAGAAACATTATGGTCTTCAAAGAGAACAATACTTACTCCCTGGTTCCATATTTATGAAGCAAGCAATAACACAAATGTAAGAAAATAGTATCAATAGAATGAAGACTTGTCATTTATTTTATTTTATTTTATTTTTTGCGGGACCGAGGTTCGAACTCATGACCTTGCACTTGCCAGGTGGGCAGACTTGCCATTTATGATATGAAGTTTTAAAGAGTAGAAAGGAATAGCATGTGTAAAATGTGGATGTTTACTTGTTTTTCAAGTTTTTTTGTTCTGAATACAGAGTTTGTTAGAAGATTCATGGACCACAGTTCCAATAAGTTTTAAAGAAGAGTCTCTAGTTTGGAACCCTGGACATAAAAAAAAAAAAATAGCAGTTTTGAAGGAAAGCAAGTTAAATCATGAACAAATGATGTCAACTGCCATTACTTGAATTGCTCAAAACTCACACAACCTCCTTGGAAACAATTCAAGGCTCTTAAACTGAAATACTTAAGAATTTTACATGCAGCCGTTGCTCATCTTGCACTTGCATTTAATGGTTGCTATGGGTGACCCAGAAATGAAACCAATCATGGCACTGTAATTTAAAACTAAAACAGCTGGCTAAAATCTTTCTTCTCAGAGCTTGTTGTCGTAGAAGTAAATGAAAAGGTCGGGAGACTTTTCATTTGCTTCTGTGATAACATGAACTACTTGAACTAAGGAACGTATTAATGTTTCCTCTGCAGCTTTCTATTACGTGTCAGGAGCCCCGTTCCAGGATATCACAGTCGAGGTGATAGAAAAAGACAGATGATACAGTGAAACAGTTGGTTCTAATGCAAAATAATCAGACATTTTTATATTTCCACTTCACATTATAACAGGAAACCTGATTAGATTCTGTGGTTTTGCCTAAAAATAAACCCAGTTCAGATGGGAATTTTTGTCTATATTCACAGATTCTTATTATACAGGAATTTCTTTAAAGGCGCAGATACATTTTCACAGAATACAGTTTATATTTCTCATATTAAAGCGAATAAGCTACAGAAGAGAGTTCTCATACATCAACTCATATGTTTCAGCTACTCTCATGAAGCTTTTCACTAGAAAATAAATCTGCATTGGAAATTCTGAATATGACATCTGAACAGCAACATATACAAGAAATTAAATTTTACTGTTTGAAAAGAAAATATGACAAAACAGTATTGAAAAATTAGAACATAGGCTCTATTAACTGGGTTCTTCGCTTAGTATAAAGTGGAATTGAAACACACAGGAGGTAATCCTATTATAAGTTGAGCACATGTGTTTCCTTTTACCTAACTAAAACAGGATCCATTAAAAAAAAACAAAACAAGACAAAACAAACAAACAAACAAACAAACAAAAAAACCAAACAAACAGTGAGCTTTTAGTTTCTTTTTTTCAGATGAGAACAATACTTAATCACATGCTGGAAAGTATCCCTTAAAGGTAGAATATGAAAGGCAAATGTACTAACTGAATCCTTATCACATGGAACAAACATGAACAGTAGCAAGTATATAGTGTGTGTGTGTGTGTGTGTGTGTGTGTGTGTGTGTGTGTGCTTTCAATTTCATCAAGTTAAACTTATACTTTGTTTTTTTTTTTCCACACAGTGTTCTGATGACTACGGTGGTTGTTCCATACATTTTCATTAAGAAACTGATTTTGCTGGGACAGCTAAAAAGAGGTACTCAAAGCATTAACCTGAATAATTCAAAACGTACAAATAAAGGGGAGGAGGAATGGATGACTACGAAAAATTCTATGAGAGGAATGGAATCTTAAGCTACAGTGTCTGTGGCAATGACAAATAAAGTACTAGAAAATCTTGCAATAGTAATTATTCTTACCATGAGCTACAGGCAGGGAGAAAATAACACAATGATTTTCTTCAGTCACAACTTCCAAGATACATTTCGGTATGGTTTTTTCTTCCAAGATCTAAGAAGAAATATGATGATAAATGTCTCCTGGTAATGTTTTCAAGGGCAGCCAGGATGAGAGCATAGGGTTGTTAATAATTGTGCAGTGGAAGGGGGACTCTGAGCAGACAGAGCATGACAACAGAGCCACTGTTGGTTTTGAAAGCCACTGTAGAAATTATGTTTATTTTTTAAACTTCATTAAGTTATCCTCAGAACTGCAAACATTAATCACCTTTCTGCTATTTCCATCCATTCTAAAATATGGACATGTAGTTGCCTACTTCATCAAAACATTTACTATTTAAAAAAAATCTCCTTATGAAGAAAATGTGTTCTTAATGTAATAAAATTTTCAGCAAACAAATATCATATGATGACATATGCTCATTATCCTGCCTTGTGTGTTACAGCATGGTAAAAATGGTTTCTTTCATCACACCTGGTTTTGATACCTAGAAATGTTTCTCAGTGTTAGTATCATTTTGGCAAAGGCATGTGATCACATGATAAGACTATGAATATGTGTGAACCTGATGTGCTTTTAAAGAGCAGAAGAAGGCTGGGGAAATTGATCATCAGTTGAAGTTCCTGCCTGGCAAGCGCAAGGACCCAAGTTCCATCCTCGGTACCACGTGCTGTGCCAGGCCCACACCCCAGGTGCACCATGCTGCCCAGTGAAACCAGCCATGGTGGTGCATGCCTGCAATCCCAGTGCTGGGAAGGCTGGGACAGGAGGATCGCTATGAGTCTAATATGCATTGTGAGACCCTGTAGCGAATAGATAGATAGATAGATGATAGATAGATAGATGATAGATAGATAGACAAGTTTCTAAAGGAAAGAGAGATATGTTATTAAAAGTACATTACAAATATAGATGGTTTAAAAATCGTACTAAGGTCCAGTGAGATAGTTCAATGGATGAAGCACCTGCTTGAGCAAGCACAGGGACCAGGGTTCAATCCCCAATACCACACACTGTGCTTGTCCTGCCCACCAAGGCACACTTAGCAGGCCACAAAGACTGGGCGTGGTGGTGCAGGCCTGTAATCACAGCACTGGGGAGGCTGAATACAGGAGGATCATTGCAAGTCCTAACTGTGTTGTCAGACCCTGTACCAAATACATAAAAATAATATAATATAATATATAATATAATATAATATAATATAATATAATATATAAATCTTACTAATATTCTCTTAAATCCACTAATGTATAGCTCTTATGTATTGGGTTTTTTGTCTGATAACTGAAAATAATCTATGTTTCTAAACAAGTTTTCATTTCTTTTAAGTTATCTGCAATGGATAGAGCCTATATTTTATTTTACCTGACCCTGCTGACTTCTCTATCAGGAGCGTGGTGCCTGTGAACCCAGAGAAAAAAGATGTTACCTTCAAAGCCCACAACCTACAGGGCATGCAAAAACACCATTCCTAGCTGGCTATTTCCATTATGCCTTTTACAAACAACATTTTATAGTTTGTGGATCACTGTATTAGTAGTAAAGGGAAAGAATGATAAGATATTTACAATATTTAAATTCATTTATCAACAAGAGTTAGGCTATGGCTCATTCAGTACGAAGTGTTATTTCTTCCTGGTGTTTTCTGACAGTAAAGCTATCCTACAGCCAGGATCTCCTGCAGAAGTAGGCTTCCTTGGCTGCCTAGGTAAGCTGCCCGGTCAAAAGTGTCTTTGCCAACCTTGTGAGACAGCCTGGTTCCCTTTGTGAAGTCTCTAGACTAACACAGAGGAGCTGACATTTAACTAGCACATTTTCACTGAGATGAATGATTTCAGACAAGTGGCACAACATGGCTTCAAAGTGTTCAAAAATTAAATCCAAGAATTACAGTATGTTGAACAGCAGCCTCTGGGCTCACTTTATACCCATGTCGAAAGTTCAGCTTTTCTTTTGGTGGGGCGAGACATGAAACTGACGCTCTGCATGATGATCCTGTGGTCTTGATTATTCCATCAAGTCTCTATGCGAACTGATGCTTTCAAAGACTGAAAATCTCTTTAACATTTAAGGGTTATACATTAGGGCAACATGTAAGTGTGTAAGGAATATATATCCCAGGCATCCTACTGCAGAAGCTGGCTGCTCAGAATGCTTTGGTCCTCCAGTGAGAGTAAAGCTCTAAGGTTAAGCATTGGTGGATACTATCTGTATCTTTTAAATTTTATTTTTATTTGATCTAATTAACTTTTCAATTTAAATATTTGCTCTGAGATTATCATAGGTTCAGTACCATTCAGAAGTAACACAGAGTGATTATGCTTGGCCGGCACTTGGTTCTTCCCAGGGGTGAAATTTTACATGACTACAATATAGCATAACATTGATATGACCTCTTGATCACTTTCAAATTTCATCATTTTCTGTAGTTATCACAACATGAATTACAAACCCTAGATACATGATGAGCATAACAACATTGCATGAATGACCACACCCTTTTTCAGTGACAACTGCTTTGACTTTATTGTAATGAACTTCTGTGCAGAGTCACCAATCTTCAGTCACCTAGAGATACACATATGAATTTTAAGCCTCTACACATAGACAGAGACACACAGACACACACACATAAACTTTTACAGTGGTATATATACACTGATATATATACACTGATATATATATACACTGATATATATATACACTGATATATATATATATATACTGATATATATATACTGATATATATACTAACATATATATATATATACTGATATATATGTATATATATACATATATATACATATATATATATACATATATATATATATATGGAACTGTTGAGAGGTTATTAAAATGTGTGGATAGTTTGCTAGCATTTCCCTTCCATCTTTCAAAATAACCTTCTAAAAGGGAACCACTAGAAATAGTGTAAATTTGCTTGCTGAAATTATTTTAAATAGTAATTTTCCTTTTAATAAGTTAACATTGTATTACAATAACAATAAATGTATCTCCTTATCTCACTTAGATTTTCGTTAGTATTTTAGTAATTATTTGGAGGTTTTAACATTCACAATATAAAAAGAAATAAATTACTTTTTTGTGAAACGATTTACAATTTCTTTACAAATACAATTCATATTCCATTTTACATGTATTTTCCTTCTCTTTTTTAACTTCTGCTACTGGGCATCTCTCTATAGTCAGTAAAACAGATAGCAAAATGCAATAAAAAATGCATGCAAAATATTACAGAAATCTAGACATAGAAAAGCGTGTGGGCCTTGAAATCCAACTTCCTTGCTGTATGTATCTAAGAATGAAAGAGAAAAACATGGAAATAGTAAAATTTGTTGCTAGAGTAAATCACCTGTGTAATGTTTTACATGTGCTATGAACGTCTATGCAAGAATTAGTCAATGAAGAACCTATAAAGATGTACTGAATTTAGAAACTGTCTATGATCTATCCTTAAATGACAATTGCAAAACAAAATAGTATAAACAAAAAATGTACAAAAATAACAAAATGTCGTTACTGAAGCATAGTTGACATTAAAATACTGTTAAAACTCTCCCACATTAATATATTCATGCATATATATATATATATATATATATATATATATATATAGTGTATATGCAATAATCGGTCAATAGCCTTTTCCAAGATAGTGGAGTAGAGGGAATTAATGAATTTAGGGTGATGCTATGGATGTTTGAAATGTCTGTGTTTGCTGCACAGTGCAAATAACTCAAAGAGTAAGGTAAATGAGGGAGGGTGGATGGAGATCAGGATGAAGGAACACAGCCCAGAGAGAAAAAGAGAAACAAATGGGGCTGCTGAGCTTCTGAACCACAGGCAGGTCTCTACCCAGTCAGTGTTGTCAAGGTGGTACCCGTGGGACACTGGCAGTTAAATGTAGCTTGCACTAGTTTCATACTACTGGGATCCTTCAGCGTTCTCCTCTCAGCAGACAGGCATCCTTTCTAGCGGCAGTGTGCTTCTTTGCCCTTTCATGAAGTAAGCAGGAAGTTAAATGTCACTAGCTTATCTTTGCTTAACATTTTTTCTGGGTAATTGGGTGACCCTCATAAAGCTTTAAGTTCCTGTTCTGTGCCCCTAAATTAGACTGATCTTTAAGGCCCTACCGTCGAGCGGGCTTCCTGCAGTGACCTTTTCTTCTAAATCCATTAGCATGAGGCCTGTCCAAATGGACAACAAAGTGGCGGTTTGCCAAAAATCACAGTGCATATGCAACTTCTTTCCTCATGTAGACCTTTAAGGAAAATATCATAGATAATCTTTCAAACATTTTTATTTTTTTCATGAACTTTATGGAAAATCAATAATTATATAGCATATTGAAAATTGTAGACACATATTGAAATGTGAAAGATATGATGTAGACACAATGAGATTTAGAGAAATATTTCTGGAATGAACACATAGCATGAGATTAAAAATAGATGCACGTTGTAAATAAATTATTTACAAACTTAAATGATTATAATAAAAATTGTCTAAAATAAAAATGAAAAAGAAAGAATTTACAGATCAGCCATTTAATAGTTCACTCGGTGACATAATCAAGAAACTTATATTCACATAATTAGGATTCTCAAAGTAGAACAGGGTAGGCAGTAAATATTTAAAGATTTAAAGTTTCTAAATTTAATTGAAAGTATAGCACCACATTTCCAAGAAAAATGAATCTTTTGCATAAGAAATATGAATAAAATCATACCATGATAGAAAAAATGAAATTGTTCAAACCTAATTGTAAAGAAAAAATAGATATATGTATAGATATATGTATATATATGTATATATATATATATATATGCAAAATTAAATAGCATCTTTTCCCATATTAGGAAAAAAAAGAGCAAGTAAGTAAGAAACTAGACTAATTAATTTAAAGGACTAAATGAAAAAAAGTAAAACCTGTCCTCACCGAATTTCATTCTTAACAAACATACCTTTGAAAACTGAAAGTAAAATATTTTTCAGTTATACAAATTCAAAATAGTGTAATGTTTCCAGACGCAGCATATAGAAAATAATCAAGACTATAATCCAGAAGGCAAGAGAAGTTGTTGTATCATCCCAGACAAAGAATAAAGGCCTCTCAAAATGGTAGTTATGCAGGACTACATAAAATATATTAGATCAAGCCATTTAAAAGGTCTTTTGAAGATTTCTAAAAAACGGTAACAATATTATTTCAGGCTATAAGCATATTTTTTATACGTGTGTGTGTAAAAGACAAGGAAGACATAATAAAAACTCAATAGAGAATGGAAATATGCTTTTTAAAGTTTCCAATATTAGGAGAAAATAACATACCATGTCTTATAAGTAGATTGCAGATCAAAGATGTAGTATAGGGGACAACCCACTGGGGATCACCCTCCTGTCTTTCTCCCAGACAGGAGTTTTCTTTCCTCTAATAAATATATTCTGCTCATTAAAAAAGACACAATGGTGCCAGCAGGATGGCTCAGCGGTCTAAAGCGTCTGCTTAGGCAAGCTTAGACAACCACAGGGACCGTGGTTTGAACCCCGGAACCACATACTGTGCCAGACCCAACTCCAGGGCAGGCTGAGCTGGCCATAATAAAAAAAAACACACACACACACACACACACACACAGTATAAATGATAAAAATTAAAATTAAACCATATTTGCAAAAGTAATTAAATATTTATTAAAAATTAAATATTTCAAAACATTCCAAAATTAAAATCACATCATGAGTTCAACTAAAAGGCCAGAATGTGTATCTTATATACAAATCTGTGATCAATTTACAATACTCACACAGCATTTAAATAGGTTAATATGTACAAAACTATCAACTAAGAAAAAGTGTCCATGGCAGTAAAGAATTACTAAGAATAAAACATAACATAAATACTGGAATGGCAAATAAATGACCAGCACTTCTAACAGTTTGGGGATAGGGTACACCACAACGTTCTAGTATATTGTAGACATGGACAGTGTCCTTGACTCTTATTGAAGGCCAGGTGTCACTTGTGTAACTGAGCTACTGCTATTTTCTTCATATCCACCATGTAGAACCAGACAGAATCATGACCTATAGGGTGCAGGAGAAGTTTATTTGTAGAATATCCTGATGGAAATATTTTGCTGTTGTATTCAAAAGAATAGTTGAAAAATTACTGTTGTATACCTTTTCTCCTGTGTTTATTTGTCCTATTTAGTGAGTTCTTTCTGTTCCCATTCATGGAGTTGTGGTCATTTTGATCCCTCTCTAGAATATCTTCTAGTAGTCTGTGCAGTGTTGGCCTTGTCAACATGAAATTCTTAGTTGTTCTTTGTCATGGAAGTATTTCACTTCTCCATTAAACTTGAGAGTTTTG
Organism: Myocastor coypus; assembly: GCA_004027025.1. NCBI lineage: Eukaryota > Metazoa > Chordata > Mammalia > Rodentia > Myocastoridae > Myocastor > Myocastor coypus. Next base: position 12,570 of record PVJA010006938.1, on the reverse strand, counting down.
CAGGATATATCAGTCTGAGTTGGAATTTATTTTCCTTGTAAGACTTGAAGTACTTTGCTCCATGCTATTCCTTTTTTTTTTTTTTTTTCTCCATGCTATTCTTGACTTGATGGTTTGTAAAGAGAAACCTGCCATTATTCTGATGGGTTTTCCTGTAAATGTGATCTGTTTCTTTTCTCTAGCAGCTTTTAGTATACTGTTCCCATGCTGAATTTCTGGGATCTTGATTATTATATGTTCAGTTGTGGTTTTAATTTGGTTGACGTTATTTGAAGTTCTATATGCTTTAGTTACCTGAATGTCAGATAATTTTCCCATATTTGGGGAGTTTTCTACTATTATTTCAGTCCATATTCTTTTTATATAATTTTTATTGACTCCTTCTTTCTCATTGATGCCTATTAGTCATTAATCTTACATTGTTTATGTCTGCATAGTCTTACTGGTATTGAATTATTTTTTCTTGCATCCTAAATTTTAAGAGATCTTTTTTTTTTTTTTTTTTTTTTTTTTTTTTTTTTTTTTTTTTTTTTTTTTTTTTTTTTTTACTTTTTTACTAGCTGCAATGATGTCTTCAAAGTCTGAAAGTCTATTTTCACTTTCATTCAAATTGCTTTGCTTGCTTGTGATTAAGGTTTGAATTTCCTGTATAGCACTTTAAATCTGCAGCATGCGCTCTATTTCTTTCCTGTATTTCTCATTCAAGGTTTCTATCGTTTTTCTATTCTCCTATACTTCTTGTTTATCAATGTCTTCTTTAGAAACACTTAGTACTACTTTCGTTGTCGGTACTATTTGTTTTTTTACTTCAGAAATTATTTCTGACCTGATTTCCTCTATACCTTTCTTAGTTGTTTCTTTACTTCAGATGCTATTATTTCAGATATTTTGTGTGTTTTATTTCCACTTTCTTCTATGCCATAGTCTCCTGCATTTGTTTTGGGCAGACTCTGGGCCTGAGAGTGTATTTTTCTCCTCTTTGTCATTTTGTATATCACTGTCTTCTGACCTTTGGTGTACAGCTTTGGTAGAATTCCTACCTTAGTACTGTGTCTGGATCTACCAAGTTCAAACTCATCCAGGTGAATGTGGCTTGGGTTAGGCGGCTGAGATCCATTTCTTCCTGCTGCAGCCTGTGGAAGTGAACCTGCTATGCCACTCTGGCAAGATTTTCTGTCCAGATCAGCTGGATGGGTCTTTCCTCTAGCCTCTCTGCAGAGAGTTCTGCTTCAGGTTCCACGTTGGACTTGTCTGATGGATGAGTTCTACTCACATTCCAGGTCTGGGTGATGGGTCAAATGAATCTCCAGCAGGCCCTGGGGAGTCTCACTGGCACTCTGGGCCTGGGCTCTGGCTCAAATAGGGATCTGGTGGGCACTGAGCAGTCTCACTCAGACATTGGGCCTGGGTTCTGACTTGAATGGGGATCCAGTGGGTCCTGGGTGGCCGCACTCACACACTGGACCTGGGCATTGGCTTGAATCTCAATATTTTTAAAGTAGCATGCAGACATTAAGATGTATAACAAACAAATGTTAACTATTCATTGTTTTTGATTTTGTTAAAATAGTGAACTAGTAATAAGAACATTAATATTCTGTCTCAGAAAGTCTGTACTCTAAACTGCAGATTAAATTCTGTTTTGTTTGTGAACAGGAAGCATGGAAAGATTGGAAAGAATAGAGTAATATTTAGTGATACATAAAAATCACATTAAGTCCAGATATGTGTGTCAACAACTAAAGTTTTATTAGCACAGTCATAGCGCTTATTTATATGTGTCAACTTGAGGAGTTTAGACGTATAACTGAACAACTCAGCAGGGAGCCAGGGTCCTCAGACTGTAAATTCTGCAGCCTGTGCAAGAAAAGGGCTCGGAAATGGTGTGACCACTACCGCTGTCCTTGAAGGGATCAGTCTGCTTATGATATAGAGGAGGACAAGAGGCTTGCTCTTCACCCACTTTTTCTCTGGTTACCTTTGTTGTCTTCTACTGCCTTGGACTGCTCTCTCTCACCATTCTACCCTGCCTTGAAGCCAGCTGATTGTGGTCTGAAACCTCAAAGAAAAAAACCTGAGCTAAATAAGCCTTTTCTCCCTTTAACTATGGGTGTCAAGTATTTTCTCTTAGCCATGACAAAGTGACTAAGACTCCAGGTAACTGAATTGTATTTTAAAGTTGTTTATTCCTCTATTTCCATGGTTAATTTCTTCTCTAAATGCAAGTGGGATGAAAGAAAAGGACTTATCTGTCTCAAGTACAGATGCTCTCTGATGAGCAATTTCTAGGGGCTTTTAAACAAAGCGTTTGGAAAATTATCACAATATCCTAAGGAAAATAAAATTAAGGAACATGTCCTCGTTTCCGGAAACTTGTAGCAGTCATGTCTAGTGTATACATTTATGGACACATATTAATCTTATCTGATTGTCTATATAGTCTTCCCTTCTTTTTATAAGTGCTTTCTATTTGGTATTAATTATACCTTTCTAGGAATAATTTCATTTATAATGTACATATCATTGTTAGAAAATATCAAAGTGCATCTTTGTCAAAGACAGGTCATAAGAACGAATGCTATAATTACATGGCAGGCAGGAATATTTACAGCCACTCATTCTGTTCTGAGATGTTTTCCCGAATCCTTATTATGGGAGTGCACTTGGAACACCTTTGCAGTCTCTCTGAAGCATCCTTTGTCACTTCCCGAACACCTTATCTCCTTATTCCTTACTCCTCACCAGACAGCAGTACACAGTGAATCCGAAGAGGAATCTGAACGTACAGGGCTCAGCCTATCAGGTCACCTGTCTACAGAGGAAAAATTGCCCTTGCTACTTTACCATCATACAATTCACATGAGTGCAATCTTTGTTTTTTGTGGAGAATATATTGTATCATCTGAAGGTGAAACACTAAACTTAGGGAGTGTGATCTAACTGTGATGTCTTAGCCACATTCCCCACTCATGTTTATGCTTAGTAAAAAAAAAATAAATAATACTTTGATTTCTTTAAGCCTGTCTCAGGCATGATTTTTTCAGTTAAGTTTCAAACTTAGGATGGAAAAAGTGATCATGTTTTGTGGCCAATGTACCAACAATGCACATATGAATATTTGCTTGATCACCTAATAATATTTTAATACTGAGAAATCCACTGCTTTATATTACTTGCTGAAAAAGATACGGATTGTGTATGAATTTAACACAAAGTATGAAAGATGGAAAAGAGGGGCCCGGCGGGATGGCTCAGCGGTCTAAAGCGCCTGCTTGGGAAAGCCTGGGTGGCTTCAGTTCGATCCCCGGCACCACATGCTGCGCCAGCCCTGCCCTCAGGGTAGGCTGAGTCGGCCATAAAAATGAGTGAATAAACAAACAAAGGTTCTGAAACAAGAAAAAGAAAAAAAGAAAGATGGAAAAGATAGCAGTGCCTAGTGAATGGAGAATCCCTCTTCCCTGAATTCTTCTGGAGAAAGAGATGATTATGCTTCCAAAAGTCAACTCAATAAATAGCTAATTGAGGATTCATGAGATGCAGGGATCCTGCTACAGAGTGTGGTAAATTAAAAGCAAGATAAGAGAGTCATAAAATACTTGCAACTTAATTGAAAAAGAGAGTGGTTAAAAATTGCACTGAAGCTATTACATACAACAGTGTAATAAGTGCCACAGGAAATCATAAAATAGGACATGACAGGAATCAAAGGAAAATAAAATTAGCCAAATCAGGAAATTTTTATACGTTGACTACTTAGATAGAGTTCATTGATTTTAATAGAACAGAGCATGGGAAGTTTTGTAAATGAAGCGCTATGTTATAGAAAGAAGAGTGTGTATTTAAAAATTGTCAGTTTAAAGGCTTTGATCAACAGTATTTTAGCTATGAAATAAAAAAAAAAATTCTAGCTTGCTCTGTTGGCCTGTTCTCCTGAACAGCTGGCTTTCGAGTGAGCAGTGCTCTGGACCCATTGCACTGTGCAGCTGTCCTTCAGTATTGCCACAGTTGACTTGTGCTTAATTAAGTGGCCCTGACTGTACTTGTCCCAGAGATAGGATATGACTACAGTCATACACAAGAAATTTCCTTTTGGGAATAATTGTGCTAACCAGCCTGATGATGGAGGGAAGCTGTTCATTTATTGTTCTGTAAGATTCAGCACACTGTATATTGGGGTTGGCCTTATTAGAATAAAATGTACTAAAATGAGTGCCTCTTAAGGTTACCCTGCACTCAGCCTGAGAAGCAGCAAAAGGCCCGGGTTCACTGAACAGGGGAGCATGCAGTGTCCTGCTGCGTTCTCTCGTGTTACTTTCTAGTTCACCAGGAAGGTCATCCTTGATTCCATTTTTTTAAAAAAATAATTCTATTGCTTTCAATAAGAAATAACAATGAGATAGTTTCAAAACATGTTAGTAGGCCAGCCACAATCATTAATATAATGCATATTGTTGTCTTCATAGTAGCTGTCCAGAGTACAAGATGTAGACGTGATAGCTTTTCTAAACACCATTGGTACAAATGTTTCTTCTCACTGAGCTAAGAGAAAGTAGCTGTATGTATAGTTCAATAGTCCATAATAGTGTGCGTTGTCAGCAGGACTGGCAATGTCAGAAGCTGTTGATTTTAGCCTTTTATAGCTCAGCATACCGGTCTGGCTTCACTTTTTATGCTTTGTGGTTAAACTTTTCTGCTGGATCGTTAAGGCTAAGTTAAAACAAGACCTGTATGACAAAACATGGCACTTTTGCCCCTGACAAGGTCAGTCAAACCCCGTTAGGATTCACCTTGAAACCAGGTACAGCATTTTGTAGAACTTCTGTCAGTATCAGCCATCTGGATGCGTCATGGCTGTTGCTTGACAAGTTTGCTCTCCAGGAAAGCCTGAGAGAATGCTTTCTCTGTAGGGGACTCTCTTCAGGTAATCTTTAAGGTGCTATGTGAGAGAGTGGAATCACTTTTTACCTTGCTCTTTGAAACACTGCTGACAGTCCCTTGGTATTTCCTTTGGGTACCCATTGTTCAAAGGGACAGTCCATCGAACACAAGCAAGTGTCAGATATTAACGCTGAATTAAAACTACAGGTAAAACATAGGACAGTGGCATATTCCTGTCTGTGAGCCTGCCAGCAAATTTATTTTGCTTTAGCTGAAAAGTAATTAACCTCCACTGTGAGCGAATTCTATTACTAGCAGCTATTCTTCCATGCAAAGTGTACTACATGGAAATGCTGCAGGCTATCAAGCAGAAATGGCAGATCTGTCTGCATTTTAAACTGAATTTCCACCCTCTATGTCTTTTCTTTGCCACGACAGTCTCTCTCATTTGACCGAACCTGCAAATTGAGACACATGGGCAACTTAAAAAAGCCATGTCAAAAAATGCCAATAATTGTTTCGAAGATCATTCTCTATTAGTTAGGTTTTCCACACAAGAACAACAACAAAAAAGTGTCCTGGGTTAGGCCAGAAAGCAAATATGCAGCCCTCTGCAAAGTTTTCAACCATGAATAATTTTACTCCACATAAAAATGCCAAGAAAATTATGATTTACTGAACTCAATTCATTTTTCATCTTTGATTCTGCATGCATATGCATGCACACACACACACACACACACACACACACACACACAAATACACACATAAGCTCTTGATAAGAAATAGATTTGAAGATAAATACTATCTGGATTCTTCATAGAGATTTTTTTTTTTTTTCTACCATGCTTATTTTGATAAGGCAAATTTATTTAACAGTGGTGGCCATGTTGGGGGCCATAGGAGCATGGCGCAATTTCAAGTGTGATCATGGCAGATCTTCCAGCAGGAAGCACTCAGTGAGCTCAGGGGCTCTTGGATGAGCTCAGCCTGGTGGGGATGCCCTGAGGCCATGTGTCACTCACCTCCTACCTAATTAAATTTGTCTTAACCACTAACTCATGGTATCAGAACTCTTCTTCCAATTTTATTTCTTTTTTCAAGGAATTTTTATTTTTTTCATGTGTGACAATCCATTTTTTTTTTTTTTCAATTTAAAGGAAATAAAAGCCTAGGGAGACAGCTCAGTGGTCTAAGCACCTGCCTAGATAACTCAAGGACATGGGTTTAATCCCCAGTGCCAAATGCCATGCCAACCCCAAAACTGAGTGGAAGTGAGTGCCTGTAATCCCACTGATGGGCAGACTGGGACACGAGGATCACTATGAGTCTGAGTTTCAAAGTGAGACCCTGCAGCAAATAAATTTTAAAAACTAATAAATGTAAAGAAAGGGAATAAAAACTAGTAACAATACAGAGTTTCACAATGAAATGATAGGAAATTAACAAAATATTGTTATCATTAAAGTAATTGTTCGGATCATTAGATATATGCATTACCAATTTTAGGTGACTTTGCTTCAGGGGACACAGGAACTCATGAGCCTCACCTCTTCTAACTGTAATCTCAGATTATTTTCAAGATCAGCTTGTACACTGAGAAGAATGCCAATGTGTTGATCCCTTTCCTCTGTGGCCCCAAGCCTAACTATTATAATCAGCAGAAAAGTCTAGCCACAAGGTATAAAAAGGACAGCCATATTAGTATGCTGAGCTGTGAAAGTTTTCTTGTCAACAGCCTTGGATGCTGCCCGTTGTGCTGATAATCCACTACTGTTATGGACTATTGCCTATCTATGCAGCTACTTTGTCTTTATTTAGTAAAATTAAAAATTTGTACTTAGTGTTTAGACAACATGTCACGTCTGCCTCTTCTACTGTGAACAACTACTATGAAGACAACAATATGCATTATATTAATTATTGTGGCTGTCCTACTAACCTGTTGTGAAACTGTCTACTTTTTATCATTATTAACAACAACAAGGGACTGGCGGGATGGCTCAGTGGTCTAAAGTGCCTGCTTGGAAAAGCTTGGGTGGCTTCAGGGACCGCGGTTCGATCCCTGGCACCACATGCTGCGCCAGCCCTGCCCTCGGGGCAGGCTGAGCCGGCCATAAAAATGAATGAATAAACAAATAAAGATTCTGAAACAAGAAAAAAATAAATACATAAAATAAAAAATTCTTAAAAAAAAAAAACAATGATTAATGAAGAATACTCATGTCTTCCTTAATCACATACCTGTCCTATTGTGTTATGCTGTTATTTGTCTTTCATGTTCACTCTTGATATTTTCTGAATAGTTTCCTCCTATCACTTTTAAGATGATCTTTGCTGCTTTGTATTGCATGGTTGCATTTATTATACGTCATAGCATAGCACAGCTATGTGTTTCTGTTATTATTACTATCGTTGTAAATTAATTTGTGTGCCATGTTGCATTAGTAATGGATGTTTTTTGAGTTTCCTTTGTATTTGTTACTTAGGTGCCCCATTATAGCAACCAGTCATATTTTAAGTTATATCGCAATGAGTGGGATCACTTCTCCTATGAGGTAATTGATGAAGAGAGAAAAGTAGTTCTATGTGCCGGGTCATAACAGAAGTCACCATGTGTCAGATGCTTAACTTGGCCAGACACAGTGCTGTACTTCTTTTTTTTTTTTTAATTTTTTTTTTTTTTTTTTTTGTCTTTTTGAGAGAGGGTCTCACTATGCAGTTCAGGCTGGCCTTGAGCTCACTTTGGTAGCCCAGGCTGGTCTCGAACTCGCACTGATCCTCCTGCCTCAGCCTCCCAAGTGCTGGGATTACAGGCATGCACCACCATGCCCGGCAGTGCTGTACTTCTTACATGAATCCCCAGGCTAACATGGAGAAGAGGGCAAAGTTACTCCTGGCTACTACGCATGCGCAGCCTACACTGGCTTCAGGAGCCCATACGCCTTGTCCAGTCCTTCCAAACCACTCAACATAGCATATCACACTTGGCAGAAAAATGTCTGAGTAAAACTCAAGCTCTTATCTCTAAAGTATTCCTTTTTAAAATGGAAAACATTAGACTTATAAGATATGGGTAACTGGTCCTATTTCCCCTGGTCAGAGGTAGAATTTAGAGCCCAGGCCTATATTTTTTCCTAAGTTTTGTTGTTTTAATTAGTACATGTGTGCACAACATAAATATTACATGTCTCATGGGGAGATGATATATGCATATAGCACATTCAAGTTATTTTTCATTCATTTGCCCTCTACTCTTCCTCTGAATCTTCTTCTGCTCTTATTTTTCAACTGAGCTACACATTTTCCTTGTGAAAGTGATCACAGAGATTCGTTTTTCACAAATTTCAGTTTTGTGTAGCTGCTGTGTGAGAATTTAGCCATTGCCCCATGTTCTTCCATTTCTTACCTAAAATACCGTGTTCTTGTAAGCTCCTTACAAGACAGGCCAGAGTGATGAACAACTATATCACATTTGTGCATTTTCAGGAATAAGATAGAAAAGGCAGTCTCAAAATATCAGGTCTTTTCTTTCCTTAGATGTGGAGTGTTTTATGGTAATTACTATTTATAAACTACTATTCTGGGAATTGAACTTTACAAACGTGAAAGCCAACTTGTAAATTTTCCCTGACAGAGAATAACTCTGAGCTCTAAAAACCAGAAAGTGTTCCGTATCCTCTCTGGGATCTGTCACTGTGCGTGATCATTAAAGAAGGCAGATGGGATAAACAAATTTTGGTTATTTGACCGCTGTAAGAAAGTTGAAATGGAAAACAAAATCGCCTCTTTTTTCGGTCTTCAAATAGCTAACTGGGCTGTCTGCCATCACTCTAAGAAAATGGCATGGACTAGTAGCAGTACTGGTTCAGTCTATTTTAGATGGCAAAAAGCAAAACCTTCACAGAAAATTATAGGGAATGTAAATTTTAAGAATTACTGACTAATGGCTCCCTTCTCCCCAATTACCTCACAGCCCTGCATGTGAGTGACAGTTACACCTTCGCAGCACGCTGATAGACTTCTCAGGAAGAGGTGGCTGCTGGCAAGTTTTAGGTAGGAAAGGCTTGGCTGAACGGTGGGCCATAGGGCTTGGGGATTGCTTTTCCAGTGTTTAAATCTTCATTTTAAAGTGACAGGAGACTCTAGGTTTCCCCAGTACTATTATTAATGAGAAATATTTAAAAACCTTTATAAAAAGGGTGTTTGAATTATAGCACTTTTGAGAGGGATTTTCACTTTTTCCCTGTAAAATAAGTTTTTTAACAATAAAGTTGTACTATTATGAAACCACTTAAAATTTATTCTTCCTTTATAAATTTTATGCTGTAGAGAGAGAAGGACAGAGACAGAGAGAGAGAGAGAGAGACTGACAGACAGACAGACAGACACAGAGTGACAGAGACAGAAAAAGAGACAAAGAAGGCTATAGAGATTGATGGACCACATGGACTCCTGAGTTAACACTTCGCTTTCTTCTTACCCGTGTTACACGCATTGAATGGTTTCTTGAGAGTTTACAGCAAAAGAATATGGAACAAATAAATGATAAGTAAAGAAGCTCGATTCACAGACATTGTGGAGGACCACCTGGGCAGTTCCCCTTGAAGGAAGCACAGTTGTCTCCATTTTGGCTGTACCTCACCCTATTTCCATGTATTGATGCACATAGAGCTGGCTAGGACTTTTCCTTATCCCTTCAGTTGGCTTTAAGCGGTGCATATTGGTCTAGCCAAGGTGCTAGTGGTAGTCTTTGAAGACAGCATGCGTGTTTCCCTGATAACCCACAGCTGCTGCTCTTTAATATGAGCTGAGTCGAGACAGGAGAAAGAGCCAGTGCTCCGTGCTCTCAGGTGGGATGGAGCCTCACACACCTGCTGCTCTTTAACAAGAGCTGAGTCGAGACAGGAAAAAGAGCCAGTGCTCTGTGCTCTCAGCTGGGATGGAGCCTTAAAATAGAGGCTATGACTTCCTTGGGCCTGCAAGATTACATCTCAGAGCTGAAGCACCAGACCCCAAAACATTAGCTACTATCTTAATAATATAATGTAAATTACTTTTTCTGCATATACTGTCTGCATATCTCAGAGATAAATGCAGGCCTCCTACTGAGCCCAGCTCACAGGCCTCACCTACTTCCTGTAGTTCTCAGTCATTGGTACTTTAGCCACCCCACCTTCATGACTGAATAAAACCCAGGTTCTGCCCTGGATCAAGGACTTTGCTCCGGACAGGGATGAGCATAAGTGGACATAGAACACACTGGCTACATAGCTATAAATGTGTTTAGTAGGGCTGGTGGCATAGCTCAGGGGAGTAAGCACTTTCTTAGGGAAGGGCGGGGGCCAGGGCTGGATTCCGTGTTGACCCCTCTCTGCTCTCTGGTGCGCTAATCCTGCAATGGAGTCCAGGCATAGCCCAGGATGGAGTCGGGGCGTTGTGGTGCGTGCCTGTAATCACAGCACCTAGGAGGCAGGAAGCAGAAGGATCACTATGAGTCAGAGCTGCAGAGTGAGACCCTACATAGTGTCTTCACTCTCACCATGGCTTGCATTACAAGGGTTAGACCGGAATTAACTTGATAGGATTCCAATAATGTATCCTTAGGACTACAAATATAAGCTTCCTGGACCAATACAAGGACCATAAAGGGCTTTTTACAAGACCTTTCATGAACATAACGATTTTTACTCCTTTCTCGCAAAATATTTGAAGTGAATGAATGGATCCTTAGCAACTGCTTATTATGCTCTTAAAATGTCATTTTGAAATCGAAGTGATTTTACTCCTGTAGATTCTGGATGGGCTGCAAGTTCTGAAAACTCAGCATGTGTGTTCTTCATTGTGCACCGGAAGTCTTTCACTAGGAATTTACCCGTGGAGAGCAAAGCTCAGATGGCTTATTTTTGTTTTTCTAGACATCCAGGTTCAAGCACGTTCACTGCACTCATGAAGAAGTAGGAGAAAAACTTAACATTGTTTAAAAAGATCCGGTGGCTCTTACCGAATGAGCTCTTAAACGAGGGCATTACAGAACAACTGTAATTGTTTAAAACTGCATGACGAATAAAAGCCATCCTGGATACATGACAGAGAACAGAAGTGGGGTCATACGCCTTTAATCAGAAACAACAGCAAAGGATGGAAATGGGTACAGGAATCTAATTGTCTATAAGACTAATGTGTTCACTGGCTTGGATCTGGATAACAATTGAAATAAAAACAGTATGTGCAGACTGTGTTGATAAGGGCTAAGCAATGTTTAAACAAAACCCTGGAAAGGAAACGATTTTCAGAGAAAATTATGCATATAAGTAGATAAAATCAGGAAGCAAAACTTTTTAGTGAGACTATTTTAAGAGGCACAAACTTCTAGAAAATATTGGCATCAAGATTTTAGGAAATATAGGGATATATGTATAGGGATGTATATATCCTTCTTTGGGAAAAGTACATTAGTAGAAATAGGAAGGGTGGTAATTTTCAGGAGAATATCTCTTCTGCAAAATTACCAAAAGAAAATGGACAACATAGTATTAGCTCAGAAGCATGTGCTTGGCACAAAACTCAGCAAAAGTAATTGATTGGCAGGCAGCAAGATGGTAAGAAAAAGTCACCGTGCTGAACAGTGGCTTCTTAGTGTCCTAAGTCAAATTGCCTCTCATTTCTTGGGAGAGCCAGTGAGGCAAGCACCAGCCTGGTCAGACACTGGGAACATGGCACAGGTAGCTGGTGAAGCAAGAGCCAGAGTAAAACCTGGAGGTAAAGAGATCTCCAATAAAATTTCAGGTTTTTAGGGCCAGCAGGATGGCTCAGTGGTCTAAAGTGCCTGCTTGGGCAAGCTTAGGCAACCACAGGGATCGTGGTTCAATCCCCAGCACTACATGCTGCACCAGTCCCACCCCCAGGGCAGGATGGGCTGGCTACAGTAATTTAAAAAAAAATCAGTTTGTTTTCTTTAGACACCAAAATCTTTTATATAATTAAACCATATACTATACAGGTATTTCTAAAAAGTTCACCATTTTAGAGCAGATATAGATTTTCAGAATTATAAATACATACTTCTGAAAGTACAACTTTAAACTGTCTCAGTTTTGGACTTACCTTTTATTTCTATTTCATAATTTTAGAAACTCTTTGAATTACTGGAGAGCATAATCAAATGCTTTAGATTCCTTGGGAAATTGATACACTTTGATTTTTATGTCTGAAATAGTTACTAGGATAATTAGGATATCACAAATGTCACTAACTTTATTATTAGTTCCAACAAAATCACAATCAGAAAGCACATTTAACAATCTCTTTAATTAGAAAGAATTTTAAAATTTCTGTTGCATATTTGGTTTGAGCTTTTAAAGAAATAGTGTAAATATATAAATAATGACATATTTTCTTTTGTGGATATCATATATCTTTAAAACAAAACAAGAAAGAAGAAAGAAAGAAAGAAAGAAAGAAAGAGAGAAAGAAAGAAAGAAAGAAAGAAAGAAAGAAAGAAAGAAAGAAAGAAAGAAAGAAAGAAAGAAAAATCTAAAGGTGAAATATCCGGTGTTATTCTCTGTGGCATACCCTACTCTACCTCAACAGAAAAACTAAATAAAACAAACAAACAACAACAGCAACAACAAACAAAAAGAAGAAGAAAAGAAAACTATCAAAGAGAAATGTTTCACCTAGATGTTTCTT
>PVJA010006937.1:0-70827 GCA_004027025.1 Myocastor coypus | reverse complement strand
AGAAGAAGAAGAAGAAGAAGAAGAAGAAGAAGAAGAAGAAGAAGAAGAAGAAGAAGAAGAAGAAGAAGAAGAAGAAGAAGGAGCAGAAGCAGGAGGAGCAGAAGCAGGAGGAGGAGGAGGAGGAGGAGGAGGAAGAAAAGAGTTGTGGCCCAGTTGCATCACGCAGGTACCACTTCATCCCTGGGGGCCACACCCAGGGACACAGATTTCTGTCGGACAGACAACTCCTGTGTGGTGATGGAAATGCCTGTCTGCACTGTCTGGCAGAGCAGCCACCAGCCTCATGCAGCCACTGGCATGTGATACGTGGTGAATACGGCTGTGAAGCTGAACATTTAAAATTTAATTTTGATCAATGTAAATTTAAATAACCACATGTGATAAGAGGCTGCCATCTTGATCGGCACAGCGCTGGTGTCTCTGTGTTCAATTTAAAAGTAAAATCAGAGCAGGAAGGATGAGCCTTGGGCACGAACTGCATGAGCACCTGATGGTTTTGGGTTTTTTTTTCTTACTGGTTCATGTGAAACCTGGGAGGGAAACCCTGGATCAGGCAGGGAGGTTTTCCACTGAATCCTTAAATACACAAACAATGAAGCCCTCTCTGTTATTTACAGAGAGAGAGAGAGAGAGAGAGAGAGAGAGAAACTGCAAGTGAACGAATTGTCATCCAAACCAACTCCACTCAAGATTTAAGAGTGACATTTGTTTTTGCCCCTTCTCTCCCCTTTTTAAACACCAAACCCTCCTCATTAACCAGATATCTTTATTCTCTAAATATTTACCACACAGATGAAATTTACAGTTTAATTTGCTGTGTAAAATCATTTATTGACTGATAAACCTCATTACTAAGCTCCAGCGCAGGCCCTGGTACTCCCGACAGTTTTAATTCCTGTAGCAGCAGGCTACTGGGTGAGAAAAACAGTCCTGTCAAATTAACGGCGGGGGTCTAAATTATTCAAATACACTAAATCCATGCAGAACGTTTCCCTGCTCATAATTTTTCTTTTGGAGCCAACCATTAGCTGGCAATATTCTCACTGAAACAACGACAGCCTTTCTAAGAGAATTCTGGGAGGAGGGGACATTGTACCTTCCATGTGTCCTTCTGGCCCTGGGGGCATGGTGGCGACCTTCGAGCAACCCCGGTGGGAGGCTTTCTTGCCTATGTTCCTCACCTCAGCAGAACACGCCACCGCCCCACCCCCACCCCACCCCCCGTGTCCTCTGTCTCCGCCCCCAGGTTGGGGCCTGCATTTCGTTTGCCCGGTTTGTGTCGGTGGAGCGAGCGTTTCTAGCAGGTGTGCCCCAGCCCGCAATTAGCTAATTGCACATGTACCTTTCTGCCCATGGGATCAAAAAGTGCCTGCAGTTTTCTCCCCGCAAATGCAACCAAACTAATTATTGAGCTGCTGATTCGGAAGACAGGCCCACCTAATTGAGCCTGCAAAGCAGGACCTTTTAAAAATATCCTGTAAAAATGATCTTAGCTTGAAAACAACACATCTGAAAGAAAATCGTTCTCACTGTGGTACATTCCAGTTGTGGCTGCACCCTGAATGACTTAGACTCCTTGTTCTTTTAACCCACAATGCATGCCTCCCCCACCCCCCAAGAGTGCATCCCAGGTGATTCCTGGGCATCACCCCTGAAGCCCAGCTCTCAAGCGGGAAAACACGACAGTGCTGAGTGCTGGACCACTCATGCACGTATTCATTCTTTTATGAAATATTGATTGCTAGCTATCTGCTGAGTACAGGTGACGCAGGAAGCACCGAGGTAATAAATGTGGAAAGAGACACCAAAGAAAAGTGCGCTTAGGGAAAAATGATGCCTCAGAAGTTTCTTAGGAGTTCAGATGAGCTAGACTCCTCCCTGAGAACCTGAGTCGGTCTCCAAGCAGAACCTGGGCGTTCATATTCTGATTAGCATAGCTGGACAACCCTGCAAGCAACGCTTCAGGAAAGCATTGGGTGATAGTATATGTACTAGAAATGCCAGTGTGATGCTACAGCTGAAGCATTGGTTAAATATCCATCAGACCTAGCCTCATGTTCCATCAGGGAAGAGCTGAAGGGCCAGTGAGATGGCTCTGTGGATGAAGTGCCCACTTTGGTAAAGGCAGGGAGCAGGGCTCCATCCCTGGTCCAGCATTCCACACTGGCCCCGCCCCCGGGGGTGCACTCAGCTGGTGACTGAGTGCAGGCATAGTGGTGCATGCCTATAATCCTAGCACGGGGAAGGCTGAAAATGGGAAGATCATTGAGTTCAAGCTGTGTAATGAGACCCTGTGCCAAACATATAGATGGGGAGAAAAAAAAGAGCTGAGGTGGTCTGGGGGTGGGGTGACTCCAAGGGACACTTTTCCGTCTAATATGGTGGCCCTACTTATGGTGTTCATAAGGGTCTTTCCCTCTCCTTTTTATTTTTCTAGATTCATTTATCTTATTAGACATTTTATTTTATAGTAGTTTTAGGTTTGGGGAAAGTTGCAAACAGTACAGAAATGCACCAATAGCAATACATTATTCCTCCCTAATCTCTGTATTCTGCTTGGATCTCCTTACTTTACCTCTGGTCCTTTCACCATCCAGGACACCATGGCTGAGGCATCCGGTCTCCTTAGATTTGTCTTGGCTCCGGTAGTTTCCCAGGCTCTCCTGGGCTTTGGTGAAGTTGAAGGTTTAGAGTAAGGGTCAGGCACTTTGCAGACACTCCCTCAGGTAAGATGTGGCTTTTTTTTTTTTTTTTTTTTCCGCCCTTGGATTGAACTGGAGTTATGGGCTGTGGGATGAAGCGTCTAATGGCAAAGTGCTATTGTGATCACTGCATGTGACATTAGAGGGACATCCTGTCAAAGTGACTTCTGGGACTGACCTTGACCAGCTGGCTGTGCCATGTTTGGTCAGGTCTCCTCAACCCCACCGTGAAGTCGCTTTTTGCCCTCCCCTTTCCTTATTGTCCTCCTTCAAAAGAAGTCATGCGTGATGGGGAGGTCTTTGACCTCCTTATTTATGGAGCATCTGGATAAATTACCTAGAATTTCTTTTGTCTTTTTGAGACAGGATTTCACTTTGTAAACCACGCTGACCTTGAACCCATTTCGTAGCCCAGGCTGGTCCCACTGCCATGCTCCTGACCCTGCCTCCTGAGGGCTGGGATTAGAGGCGCACACTACCACGTGGGTCCTGAATTATCTGGAATTCTGTATAGGAGATTTATGGATTCTCCTGCACTTATTTATTTGGTGGTTCATTTGTGTTCTTGTGAACTTCTTGTCATTTGTGTTATCCTTTGGGTTATAACCTGTCTTAGTTTCTTTGCTTGCTGCTGAGGAAAACTATACAACACCCAAAGTTAAAAGAAAGTGTTATTTAGCTCACAGTTTGTAGGGGGTTTAGTCCATAATCAGCTGGCTTCAAGGCAGGGTGGCACACGGCACAGGGACAACAGCTTAGGACAACAGAAGACAACAAAAACAATAGCAGAGCATAGACATGCCTCTTTGTGTCTCTTATATCATGTTCAGGCTGCTGTGACCAGGGCAGTGCCAATCCAGTTATCAGATTGGCCCAGCAGCCACCCACCCTTCCTTAACCCCAGCACCTTTAATTTCAGCTTTGCACTATGAAGCAGTCACACACTGCAGATCCAGCTGACTCCGCACAATCCTGCTCCCCATGACTGCATGATGCTGGGGGGGATGGGGGGACATCCGGAAACAAACCATAAAATAACCCAGTACTAAGCTGTTTATTTTTCTTGCATACTTTGCTCCAATGTTAATCACTGAAACTCCTTGAATGGGTTCCTGTGTTCTTTGACAAACACCATAGTTTTGTCTTTTGAGCACTTTTACTTTCTAGTACTGCAGGACAGTTAAAACCATTCTATAGATTCTCTTCCTGATCTTAGGAGCTTGGGTTTTTCTTTTCTTTTCTTTTCCTTTCCTTTCCTTTCTTTTCTCTTTTCCTTTCCTTTCCTTTTCTTTTCTTTTCTTTTCTTTTTCTCCTCTCCTCCTCTCCCTTCTCCTGCTCTCCCTTCTCTTCTCTTCTCTTCTCTTCTCTTCTCTTCTCTTCTCTTCTCTTCTCTTCTCTTCTCTTCTCTTCTCTTCTCTTCTCTTCTCTTCTCTTCTCTTCTCTTTCTCTTCTTCTCTTTATGTATTTGGTTGCTACAAGGTCTCACAGCACAGCTTAGACTGGTGGTGATCCTCCTGCTTTCAGCCTCCCTAGTACGGGGATTACAGGTGTGCGCCACTACACCCAGACTCTGGCTGGCCCAGCCTGCCCTGAGGGCAGGGCTACCACAGCATGTGGTGCTGGAAATTGAACCGCAGTCCCTATGCTTCCCTAAGTTTGCCTAAGCAGGTGCTTTAGTTCACTGAGCTATCTTACCAGCCCTGGAATTCTTTTCTTAGAGAATACAAGTGGGATCTAGAGACCAAAATCTGAACATTGGGTGTGTGCCTGTCACTATCACAGTGTCATTACTTCCAGGCTCTTCTGGAACTAGGGCAGAGCTAGGAGACACAAGTGTGGTCACACACCTCTGCGTATATACATGTTTACATCTCTAGCTACCCTTCTGTAGGTGCATTAAGCTAAACACGAGTCCATACTGGTATCCCCAACTATAATTCATTACTTCATACATCATTCTAGATTATCTATAAGTTTCTACCCCCGATAGTGGGAAGCATGGCCCTGGTACCACCTGCCACCATTTACTCATTCATTTGTCATCAGTGAGAAACTATCTGTCATCTATCTATCTATCTATCTATCTATCTATCTATCTATCTATCTATCTATTATCTATCTATCTATCTATCTTCTATCTATCTATTATGAATCTATCTATCATCTATCTTCTGTCTGTCTATCATCTGTCTGTCTGTCTGTCTTCTGTCTGCTTATCTATTATCTTTCATCTATCTATCTATCCATCATCCATCCATCCACCCACCCACGCATCTATCTATCTATCTATCTATCTATCTATCTATCTATCTATCTATCTATCATCTACCTGAAGTTTAACTGTAACCTAATGGGAATCCCTTTTTGTATAATGTCCTCTTATAGACAGAACATGTCTGTTCCTTGAAGCAAATTTTGGAGCACCCTGATTTGCCAGAATTTCTTGGCAAGGCTGCTAACTAGAGATGTCATGTGTGCGCTGGGTTTGACCTGTCCTTCCTCTGATCTGTTTCCAACTCAGCAACCACTGGCAGGCACCCTCAAGTTTGTCCAAGGTTAGTACCAGCTGCCCATGCCTTCTCAGGCTGCACAGAGGCATCAGCATCCGCACAAGAGTTTATTTAGGGTACTATGCCTAGTCCACGCTAAGAACAGGGATACAGAGATCAGTGCAAAGACACTGGCATCCCAAGTAGCTCTGTGACGAATTATGACAAGGTGGGAGAAGCCTGACCCTCATGCCATTTTGTTCTTGTCACTTTACCTCTCTAAATGACATTATACAATAGCATAGGATGTTACCGTACCTGGAAGGATGGAGCCTTCCTCCAAGCCGGGGCAGTAGGGATGGCTTCCTAAAGAAGGCAGTGTTAGCCAAGTCCTGAAAACTCGACTGTTGTCTTTCCCATGCATCCATTGTGTGTCAGAGTGTAGGCCTGGCTTTGAAGACACAATGGAGCAGGGGAAAAGAAAGCCAGGGTTAGTGGTCTCAGGCAAGAGATGCAGGCATTTAGTCACATAAATGGCAGCTAATCAGGTGGGGACAAGGTGCTCCAGCCCTGAGAGCTTGCCTGCAAAGATTTCCTTCAGTTTTCAAATCTCTGAATCAAGCAAGGCCCTGTAGGAAGAATTCCTGCAAAGATTTCAAGGCCCCTTGCTTATAGGAGCTGTGCACATGCAGCAAGGGAACCGGAGGAGGGGATGAGAGTGTCTGTGGGACGACATCCATTTGATCCTTTTTATATGTAAATGTGACTTTAAATAATATTTTGTAATGACCTGCATTCCTGTTAGGAAATACCTCTTGATGATTAATCTTTCTCTCTGCAATTATGGCAGCCTAGTGATCTTGTTAATTAATGCCAAAGAGGAGTTTTCAGCACCTCATTAAAGGTTTTCCCTTTCAGGACACTCAGCTCTCTGGTGCGCAGCCAGGGGCAGAGAAAGCCATCTTCATGTGGGTAGAAGCCCATCTTTTGATCCTTCATGTTTGCCTTTCCCCCTCATCTCCTTCCTGTGGGGTTCTTTTTATTTTTTAAAAAAATTATTAATTTTAATAAGCAAGAAATAACAATGAGACAGTTTCAAAATACCTTAGTAGGACAGCCACAATAATTAATACAATGCATATTGTTGTCTTCACAGTAGTTGTTCAGAGTACAAGACGTAGACATGATAACTTTTCTAAACAGTATTAGTACAGATATTTCTTCTCATTGAACTAAGAGAAAGTAGTTGTGTGTGTAGTCCAATATTCCACAATAGTAGTGGGTTATCAGTACAATTGGCAGTGTTGGAAGCTGTTAACTTCATCCTTTTACAGCTCAGAATATTAATATGGCTTTACTTTTTATACCATGTGGTTAAACTTCTTGCTGGGTGGTTAAGGGTAAGTTAAGCAAGACCTGTATAACAAAACATTTAACTTTTGTATCTCCCAAAGTCAGTCAAATCCCCTCAGGATTTACCTTGAAACCATATACAGTATTTTTGTAGAGCTTTTGTCAGTGTCAGCTGTCTGGATGAGTCATGGCCATTGCTTGTACCTTGATTTTACATCTTCTCTTCTTCCTCAGCTCCCTTCTCTTCCCTTTGCTTTCTTTTATCCCAGAACACAGTGGCTTCCCGTTGTTCTGAACCATTGTTTTAAATACATTAATTGTTGTTCTCCTATCTCTGAGAAGGAATTTTAGAATCCTCTATTTAATGCAGTATTTTCTATTCAGCAAGGTTGATTGAGTTTTTCTGTTTTTTTGTTTGCTTTTTTTTTTTTCCTCCCAAGGTCCCTTACTAGGACCAGAAAGCCGCAGTGAACCAAGCAAGGCCTTGTTGCCTTCCATCCAGTCTTGTCTCATAAAAAAATAAAAATGAACTAATGGATGAAGGGAGGATTCTCTCTCTCTCTCTCTCTCTCTCTCTCATTCCTTCTTTCTCTCTTCCTTTCTCCCTCTCTTTCGTTCATTCCTTCCTTCTTTCTTTGGTATGGGGTCTTGCTATGCAGCTCCATCTCACAGTGATTCTCCTGTCTTCTGTTAATGTTCTATACTTTATCCAAGGCAATAGGGAGAAATCAGCCTGAGGACCAAACCCTGACCCCTGCTTGTTTTATTTTATAAATACATTTTATTGAAACAAAGCCACACTCCTTCCTTTGTATGTTCATCATAGATGCTTCTTTCCTGGCTCAGTACTTACAGTAAACACCATTTGTACCTCAAAATCCTAAAATATTTACTTTGTTCCTGTAAAGAAAACTCTGTTGGCTTCTGTTCTCTCCCTTCTTTGAGGGGATTCTGAGGGTCTGTGATGCATTCACAGAAAATAACCTTGTAGTAAGTAATCTTGTTCAGTTTCCTTCCATCCATTTTCCCTCTATCTCTCTGATCTTTCAGCTAACCTCTTTGTGAATCAGTTTTGGGACAGGTGCCCTGGAAGCCATGTCCTGCTTTGAGGTTTTCTTTCTCTGCTTTATATTTCCATGTGGTCACCATCACAGCCTCTGTATTCCGATGGACTGGCAGCAGAGCCACGTGTCTCACCCCCTATCAAAATTCAGCGCTCTTCTTAACCTCTGTGAAAATTTCCTTCCAGTTAGGAATAGGAGCAAGGCTTTGCCTGGACCCCAGTAAGAGTCTCTCTCTTTCCAGGAGCCATGGTGTGTAGAGTGCAAACCCACATACATGACAGAACCAGTTGGGCTATTTTCCTGTCCAAGGGTTTTCCACTCTTGCCTCATCTGACTCTTTTCAAAGAAAACTCGTTTGGGTTGTGATGTATTTTTCTGAGCCACTGTTGAAATAGGATTAAATTGGTTTGACCTTGGTGATCAGCCAGGCCTGAAGAAAGAGCTCAGGTGGGTGGGGCCAAGGAGTCCTGGAGGCATAGATTTCCTGTGAGGTCCAAAGTACATTGGGAAGCTGGGACAAGGAAGGTTCCTCTCATTCCGGAGGATAAGGAGGTGAGCTGGAGAAAAGTGGACCTTAGATTAAAACTTGAGCTTGAAGAATTCAGTGGAGGAGAAACAGGTTCCCATGTCACTTTCTGGCTCTGCCAGGCCTTTCACGTAAAAGATACTTGATGAAAGCTCTGGGACACATGGATGGAGTGTGAGGCTTACAGCTCTTCACCAGGGCGAGGGCCACGTTGAAGCCAGGAGGTTGCTAGACTCAGAAAGAAGAGAAAATCACTGGCAGAGCCAGACCAGTAACTATAGGACTAATGGATCAGACTGAAGTCCATGAGGCCAAGGTAGGTGTGGCAGGCAGAATCGTAGCAGCATACTGCATCAACCTCAAGAGTGCCCACTGTTACCCCCAGGAATACAAACACTCTGACATCTCCCCATGCCCCAGTTCTATTACATGATAAAAAGATTCTACAGATGCAGTGGAGGTTACTGGTCCATTGACCTTAACATGGGAGATTAACAGTGTTCTCCAGTTGGTGATGGAAAGGGGAGTAAGAGGGAGAATTTCATGCACTATCACTGGCTATAAGGTGGAAGGAACTATATGCAAGCCCAAAGGAGCAGGCCCTTATGACGGAAGGAAGTTCACGCTGGCCCTCTGTCTTACAGTCAAGAAGAAATGAACTCTGCCAAGCTCAGTGATTCTGGAAGCATGTTCCTTCCCCAGAGCCTGCAAAGGAGAATCTAGCCTGGGTGACACTCTGATCTTAGCCTCATGGGATCTTGAGTAGAGAGCAAAGCCCCACCGTGCTGGACTTGTAGCTGTGAGCTACTGCCTGCTTTTCCACTAACTGTGTAAGCTGCTATGTTTGTAGGAAGCATAATAAGGAAAACATCAGTATGGCTGATGACTTGATGGGTGCTAGAGGGAATAGGCAGCTGGAGTTTGCAGCCTCCCTGCCTGTGCTGAATCCATGCTTCTGCAGTAATCCTGGCTAGTTTTAGTTCCTTTGAAGTTTATGTCATGCCTGCACCCTACCTCAAGAGATGCCACTAGACCAAGATCTTGCTAAAGACAGGATTTCCACCTTCTTGGCCACAGTGATGGGTTTAGGCTAAGTCTGTAACCAGAGTAGGCCAAATGTGTTATTGCAGCGAACCTCTTTGAGCCCTCAAGCCAGCGTTCTGAACCCTTCTTCCAGTATTTGGAGAAAGTCTGCAAACAGAGAAAAAGAGAATTGACAAATGGAGAAAAAAGAATATGTCCTGATTCAGCCATACTTGAAGCCAATGGTACACAGACATTTTTAATTATGCATGATGATGATGATGATGATGATGATGATGATGATGATGATGATGATTTTGCTTCAGCTATTTTCAGTTGGATTTTCCTAACTTCTGTAGCTCCAGATACTATGTTACCCATGTTATAGTACAGGCAATCTGAGTCCTACGCATATTCTTCTCTGAGGCTTGGCTAGCTTTGTGTGGGCCCCAGCAGGCATCCCCAGCCACCCCAGACATCCTGGAATGGTACACAGATCCTTCCTTGGCAGCCAAGATATACTTGTAATTTTATCACTCATTCACAGTACAAGCACTTAGGCAAACTGTGGTTCCTCTTTTAAAACTGACAGAATCTCTGAAGACCAGTTAACTCCGTGGGCTACCTAGGTTTCTCAGGATGCAAATCCAAATTTCTGCCTTCAAACTCTAAGCAATACCCAGCTCTTCACGATAACACCAAACACAGATCTGGACACAGATTTGGAATCTTTTGCTATGTTTTTTTTTTTTTTTTTTTTTGTCTTTTTGAGGCAGGGTCTCGCTATGCAGTTCAGGCTAGCCTTGAGCTCACTTTTGTAGCCCAGGCTGGTCTCGAACTCATACCAATCCTCCTGCCTCAGCCTCCCGAGTGCTGGGATTACAGGCGTGAGCCACCACGCTTGGCTCTTTTGCTATGTTAATCGGGAAGAATGACCATCTTTCAGAGTTTCATGGTACCCAAAGATCCCTTGTGGGAATGAGTCTCATTGCCTTTCCTGGCTACTCCATGGGCATTGCTATCCATATTTCAGAGAAGAATTAACCAAAATTTGGAGGATGCAGGGTTTTTTTTTTTTTTTCATTCCCTGCCTTTGTCTAGACGTCCACAAGTGTGATGCTTTTGTCTGCTCTGGGTCTTCTTTGCTCCATGGGCTGCCTTTGGGGATAGAAGATGCATGAGTTGCATTGGCCTGAAAGTCCTTAGCAGATAGTTGCCCCTTCACTGGGTTGTGGGTGGACAGGGTCTATAGGGTCTCACTACACAGGTCAGACTCATAGTGGTCCTCCTGCTTTTAGCCTCCCAAGCACTGAGATTATATGCACGCACCACTACACTCAGTCTCATTCGCCATCTCAGAGAGTCCTGGAGGTGCGGCTGGCACGGCACACTAGAGATCAAACCCCCGTCTCTGTGCTTGGCCTAAGCAGTCGTGTTAGTCCACTGAGCTATCCAGCTGGCCCTCAGAGATTTACTTGCGATTCCATATTAGTCGGGTGTTTTGCAGACATCTATTGAAGGACTGGCTTTTTCTTCTGAATTGTGATTCTTGGCAACTTGAGAACACAAAGGAGTTGTGCTTAAAAACTAAAGTTTTACCTTCATTGGTGTTGTCTTGTGCGAAGACCAGGTGAGATGACTCAAACATGTGCACTCATACCACAGGCTGGCTTGAGCGGGCCCCAACAGGAAAGGCTCTGAAGATGCTGCATGGAAGCAGACGAGATGCAAAAGTAGGGCAGAGTTCTTCTTCCTGACCGGAAGTTTACTCCAAGATGCAAAAGGGAAGGAAGGGAGCCCAACTGTGCAATTTATACTTCCCAACTTTCCCGATGCACTAACACACTTCCCTCCCTCTTTGGGCACGGTGAGCACAGAGCCAGAAAAAAACAGGAAGTCAGTGACGATGACCCAGCTCATTTCCAGTAGGAAGGAAAGTTAAGAGAAGCACAGTCCCTTAGAAATAGTGTGGGCACTGATTTTAGGGCTTGCATTTTTCCTGGGTCACGGACGGGTGCACGTATTGCCCTTCTGCCTTGTTCAGCCCCCACACCCATTCCTGCCTGGTCCCTCAAGCTCTCCAGGTGTCCCTGCAGCTGCCTGTTACCTTCTTACCTTTCCCTTTTTATGGTCTATAGTCCATAAGTCACAGTTCATGGCCAAGGTCAAATTTCCTATGTAACTAAGGTCACTTACCATTTGACTATAAGGAGGTGTTTTTCTCCAGGTGGAGAGAGAAAGGTTTGTCAAAGGAGTCCTGGGGGAGGAATACTGTTCTTCCTCCATGGAAAATAAATCCCACTTTCTGCCTAAAGATGTGCTTAATCTCTGTGGTGTAGGTAGAAAAGTTTGAAAGAGCTACTTTTAGGTTTTCCAACAAAAAGCAAAATAAACCCATCTAGATGGGATATCTGCAGTAAGCCACACAGTTTCTCTGTTAGATATTCATGCTAAAGAAATGTTTCTTAAATAAGAAGTACCTCAAAGTTTTGGGACTCCAGGTACAGTCTATGGATCACCTGAGCAAATCCTGAGTTTTCTTAGGCACAGAGTCCCAGCCCCACCCTGGCTCACTGGCTCGGGGCCTGCATTTAAGCAAGGCCCCCAGACATCTGTGTGGTCATAGCAACTTGAGGAAACCCACCATGAAGTCCTACCCACCTGGGAAATGGAAAACCCAGCTGTGGCACTTCAGGAAATGACTGAAGCCTACTAGCCCATTGAAGAAGATGGAGGCACCGTGTTTTCAGGGTTGAGGAATCTCTGGCTTCCCTCATGTGAAGTAAGTCAGTTGATTGCTGTTGGTAAAGTTGAGATGAACACACTTTCATTGATTTCCCTTCTATTTGCTTGGAGAACTTATTCTGAGCTGTATGCTTTATAGCAGGCTGTCTTGTTCTCTGATGAAGAAACAAAATAGTCACTGTCCATGTGGAATTTACATTCCAGAGGAGAGACAGGAGTCTTTCTCTGCAAGCAGAAGGAAAAAGACAGCAGCTACAAGGTTAGGAGGAAGGTGCTCTCAGGGTATTCTGGAGCGGGCAACAGGGGTATTGTCCAGCACAGAGGCCAGTGAACCAAGGCCCATGGCCTGACACAATCTTGCCATTAGGTAGTCCTGGGGATTGAACTCAGGATCTTGCACTTGCCAGTCAGGCACTGATTCTACTGAGCCATCTCCTCTGCTCACCATTGTTTTAATAAATAAAGTTTTATTAGAATGCAGCCATTTGCACTAGCTTGCCCATTATCTATGGTATCTGTTGTAGTACAACAGCATAGCTGAGTAGTTGTAATGAAAACTATCTGGCCCCATTAATCTTAAAGAACTTATTGTCAGAACCCTCCCCCACCCCACTACATAGAACCTATCCGGGAGAAGTTATTTTTCTAAAATTGCATAGCAGACAAGTGGAGACCTGGTACAGAAACCTAGACTTCCTGCACCTCAGATGTTTAAGGTCTTCTGGGAACATCTTGGACACATTGTAGTGGAGAGAAAAGAAAAGCAGAGGTAAGAAGAACAGGTGTAGAAGGAGCCTGGCCAGCCAGGTGTGAAAGCAGAAGCTGGCTTGGGAGAGATTAGCCAAGAGGATGCCAAGGCCCAATTGGACAGGTGAGACCAATTTGGAGAGGCAAATTACCTGGGGGTAATGAGATTGCGCCTGCTGGGAGAGCATGAAGGGGCACCTGGGCAGCTGGGCGGTGCTAAGATGTGAGCTGCTGGTTAGAACCGGGGTGAAGCTTCAGGCAGAGAAGAGCAAAAAGCACACACAGCATAACTAGCTGCAGGAAACTCAGCGTGGTGAGCCAAGCGCCGACACAGGAATGTGGGGAGAGAAAGAGTGCGAGGGGAAGGGGCCAGCAAGTGCCAGGGCAGAAGAGCCCATGCCAGCCCTGAGCAGAAAGGGCACAGGGAGCAGGTCCCCAAAGGAAAGTGGCTCTCCTTGTAGCATCCAGTTTGTACATTTTCTGGCTCCAGTGAGCCCACGTGCATGGTTACTGTGAAGCTAAGCCTTTCACCAGGTCTTGTCGGCCACACCACATGGATCCATTTGAGAAAACACCTTCCATGCCTGGGAAGGAGGCACCAGTTCATTGTCTGGGCTATGCTTTAAAACAAACCAAAGAAACCAAAATAAAATTTTAACAACAACAAAATCTTTATGCTAGCCATCTGAATCCAGCATGTTTTGCAGTGAACAATGTCACGTGCTCTGTATGCTTTGATAGATTTACAGATTGAACCAGAAATGATGCTGGGGTCATTTTAAGAGAGAATGTTTGCTTGTTGCTTTCTGATAATCCCAGTTAGGTAGGTCTAAAGGCAGAGATATCTAACCATCATTTAAAGAAGACACAAGCTGAGAATATGTGTGTGTGTGTGTGTGTGTGTGTGTGTGTGTGTGTGTGTGTATGTGTTTCCGCCTGCTGCTTTTCTTCTTCATGGTGTAGCATCAAGCCTCATTGTTAAAGCAAGAATTCTACTACTAGGTGCGGGGACTCTTGGGAAACTTATGGGTCACTAATTATTTCAGACTTTTCAGCATAACATTCTCATTTGAGCAAAACCTTGATTCTCATTTGTTACAATGATTCTCCTGTAGCAGGAATGAACATAGAATTTAAATATGCTTCTCTTCCAAAAACTGTTCTACTTATTCATACAAACATTCACTGAAATCACGGAGACATCGAAAGCAACCCTGGGGTGAGAGCCACAGTTAAGTCTGACATGACCTGGAAAATCTTCCAAGGGGGCAGACAGAGGCCTTCAAGGTCAAGATTTAACTCTTTTTGCCTCGCATTTAATTTCCATGGTTTGATTTCATAAAGAGCAATTTTCATTATGGCTTTTAGGTGGTCATAATTGAAAAGAGAACAATCTCCCCCTGAGAGGGTCTCCCTAGATAGATGTCTTTGACATTGATATGTCCCGGGCTAGGCAAGAGGCCATCTAAGATGAGTACTCTCGTGTTAAGCCATTAATTGTTCTTCTCCAGGTCTGCACACATTGAGCTGAAAACCAGAGGCAATTATGCAACCAAGTCAAGCAAAGAGCCATGTATGTGCTCCAATGAGCCAGAGTTTTCGTTGACAGTGGCTTTGACTTGACTTGTCCAGATAATTGCTTCGAGTTCCCCATGACCCTCCTGAAAACTTTTGACAATGCTATCATCTTCCGAAGTAAAATGATGGCAGAGGGGTGAATGCAGATGCACTTTGCTTAAGCCAAGTGCAACTTGTATTAATCTGGTTTCTCCCAGAAACTGACCCTGAGACAGGAATTCAAGTGAAAGTGAATATCCAGGACATGATCCCAGGGAACATGGGCAGAAGTTTAGGAATGCAAGGTTGCCTCTAGGGGTGAAGTAACTTGTCTACTCCTACTGGGGAACACTGGAGACCAAGTAGACTGGCCTAACAATGTTCCCACCTGAGGGAGATAGACTCCCATTAGTGAGCCAGTTATCCTCAGGAGCTCTAACTGGAGTTGTGAACTCCTCAGCACTGGGTAAGAAGGGGACCCAGGCCCCAGCAAAAGCCTACAGACAAGGTGTCACCATCAAGGGCTTTAACTGGAGATATTGACTCTTCAGCACTTGTGGATGGGCCAGGCTGGTAGAGGAAGCAAAGAGATGTAAATGGAGACCTGCAGAGTCAGGCCAGAAGCCCTCCAATGGCAGATCCCAAAGAGGCCTCAGAGAAGTACCAGCCTCCTTTCCTTCCTGACTTCCTCAAACCAAAGATTTTAATTTGGTGATGCCAAGACCAGACCAACTTTTCTTGCATTTGTAACAAAGTGAAATGTTTGGACATGAAATTGTCAGGCACTCACCTTGTCACTGTGGAAAAGGTAGGTCACTGACTCCTAAGCACTGCCTCGTCAGTTTCTTGGCAAACTAGTTATTTGAGACACTCCTGTAGTCCTGTACAGATGTCCTGTAGTAGTCAACTGACTCCCTCTTTGACATGGATCCTGAAAGGCACTGCTGTTTCACCCTCTGATACTTTTGCTTCTGCCTTAAACTTTAAAATGGAAAGATCTCCTTGTACTTCCTCTTGATTTGAATTCCTTTCAACAACCTTGGCTGAAGGCAATACAATTCTGACCTGAGATCTTTTTTTGAGTGGCTCAAATGTAGCTGGGCCAAGCCAAACCAGCAACTATTTATTTAGCACTTAATACCTAGTGTCCTAATTACATAAAGTAAATACTTCTAAACCACATACTGTGTTATTTACTCTTTTCCCTTTGAAAGTGGTATATTGGGCAATATAGTCAGTAAAGATTATCTGTCTCTTTGCCTATCTATCTATCTATCTATCTATCTATCTATCTATCTAGAGAAAGCATGCTAGCAATGGACTTATAGGGCAGAAAGCTGGAAACCATGATTTCTTAGGTTTTTGACTCGTGTGCCATTCTTAGAAAACCTGAGTACATAGAATCCAGGAATTGTCACTAAAAACTCACAACACTTTTTTTTTCTATTGTGACTTCCTTTAAGAATATCTGAGGGGCTGGCAAAATTGTTCAACAGTCTAAAGCGCCTGCTTAGGAAAGCTTAGGCAACTGCAGGGACTATGGTTCCATCCCTGGCACCACATGCTGCACCAGCCCCACCCCCCAGGGCAGGCTGAGATGACCATAATAAAAATTAAAAAAAAAAAAAAAAAAAAGAATATCTGTAAATTTCCACTTTATGGAAACACAGAGGGCACTGAAACTCTGAAATATTTTGAGTATGAGTGAGAGTTACAAGTACAGATGAACACTAAAAAGCATTTTCAGAGGACTGGTACTTGTCAGTCACTCTTACTCGCTGGAATGTCACTAATGTTGCCCCCTTGATCCATTTCTATGTTGTTCTGTGTCCCTGAAAGCCTTTGCTGATGCCCCCTCCATGGGAGGAGTTGTGTTTCTGATCCTCCCATGCCCACACTCCATCATATTTATCTCTCTTTTATACCCTACATGGACTTTTTAGCTGTACTTTCCACCTAGCAGGCAGCATCTTATTTATTTTAAAACTCTCCAAGTATCTATGACATTGACTGAGACATCATGGTTCATCATTAGTCATTAATGCTTGTTGGGCCGACTTCAATCAAGAGTCTTCTTTATTCACATAAAAAGAGTGTGGAACTTGAGGAGAAAGGGAAAGACAAAGACAGGACAAGTGCACCATCATCGCTTCAAGAAAAGCTACATTACAGGTCCTACTCATTTCAATACAAGGGAAAGACACAAAGAAAGGAAAATGCAATGATCATTACTATGAATTAGAAATGCAAAAGCGTCTACACTTAAGTGATAAGAACTAATAAGTGAATTTTAAAAGATTGCTAAATATAAAGTCTATACACAAATCTTAGCTCTGTATGCCAGGAACAAACATTTAGAGAGTCAGGACAAGAGTGTCACGCATATGGAGTTGTTAGAGGTAAGCCTCATGAAGGACTATACTGAAAATGGTATTATATTATGGCTACAAAAAAAAAAAATCAAAATCTGAGGAGTGAGGCTGGAAAGAGAGGAATATGCAAATTTGTTGCTTTCAAATGTATATGAATATGCAAATTGATAAAAATTTGATTAAATATTGGCAAATATTATGCCTATGTATGTGTATGTATAAATAAACAAACTTCCTTTAAAATTTATATAAAAATGTCATGGGCCAAGATCAGCCAAGACAATCCTGAAAAAAGGGCAGAGGTGGTCACATGTACTATCCAATGTCAAGACTCCAGCTGGGCTGCAGTAAGTCGGACAAAGTGGTACTGGGATGAGGGAGGAGAGTGAAGTGTGGGATGGGGAAGGTACACACATGGCACTTGCTTTAGATGTGGGGAATGCCGGAGCGAAGTGGGAAGAATGGGCTTTGCAGCAGGCAGCTCCCACTCAGGCAGGGGCCAAGTCCCTGACCCTCGGTGACACCAAAGCCATGGCAGACCTGCACAGGCAGAAATAAAACATGACCTGCACTTCATACCGTGCAGACATTAACTCTACATGCCAGCCAAACTTCCAAGAGTGAAAGAGTATCATGCATAGAGGACTGCATAGGAGAGAATCTCAATCAGCCTGTGGCAAGGAACATATCTTAAACCAAATTTAAAAAAACAAGAGTCCTACATAAACAGATTCACAAAACGAGCTCTATTAAAAGTAAGGACTTCCATTTGCATTGTAAAACATCCACTAAAGGAACGACGAGGCAAACCATGAAGTAGATAGTTTGTCTAGAAACAAGGCGTACAACATACTAGCTGGCTGTATAAACTATCTCCTCTTTGTTCCTTGTAAAGAATGTTTTGTGCTAATATTGTTTAGACAAGCTATCATGCCTATATCTTGTACTGTGGTTATCTACTCCAAAGACAACAATATGCAATTTATCAACTCTTGTAACTGTCCTACTGACCTGTTTGGAAACTTGGTTTCATCGTTTATCTTTTGTCTTTTTAAAATAATAATAATAAAAAAAAGAATGCTTATTGAATTTCCAGCTTCTTTGGATGGAATTACTTGAACTTGGGGTTCACTTTAGTCATTTAGTCACAAGGAGAAACAAGGACAGTGGAATGAAATAAACCAAAGTCAACATCTCTGAGTCGTAGCCAATGTCGTAGCTGTTTGATTTTGGAAAGGAGATGAAAACTCAAAGAAAGAGTGGATGATTGACTCCGTATAAAGTCAATTAGGTCAGCATTTGTTTCTTTTTTTAATGAAATAATAGGCCCCTAATAAATCACTGATTGGAGATGTCTCTAGATCCAGTCATGTTGGTGCCTATGAGCGTGCTGTCCGGGCCAGTGTGGCGATCACTGGTACTGTGGTCAATGTCTCAGCATGCACAAAGCGTGGCTGGCAGTGGGGCACTCCCTGTTGCCACCACCCTGGTGATAGTCTAAATGGGTACTCAGGTGGAGCCAGACACACACCGAAAGACACCACGGTGAGGCATGGCTGGGTGATGCAGCCCTGGTATGTATTTCTTCCTGCTCCTCATGCTGGCACCCAAACTCAGCACCCTGCCGTCAGCAATTGGGAGCCACATGGGGCAGGTTTACACTACACTAAGGAACCTCATAGAGGTCACAGGCCAGGTTCCTCTGCCCTGGAACCTCCCCTCTAAGCTGCCCCCCAAGCTCAGCAGACAGTTCGCAGACATAAAGCAGTTTCACAGCATCATTAAAAGACAAAGAAACTATTTACACTACAAACAGAGGTTGTGTTCTGAGCAGGCAAACTTGACGTATGTATAGTTGTAAGGAAAGAAAAATTCCAATATAGATCTCGCACTTTCAGTTCCACAGGAGTGGAATGAAAAGCATCCAGTTTAATTAAAATAAGAATTTCATTGTTCTTGGATTCAGTGGAAGAAAGGGTATTTTTTAAAAATTGATTTCTGTTTTAAAGTTCAATAAAATTTTATTAATTTAATTAGCTCCTATCAATTTTTAAATAAGCTGTGGCTTAGATTAAAATTTGTTCTCTTTTTTTCTTTTCCTAAACCCAACTCCTCTGAGCATATATTATTGGGTCTGGTCTTATAATTCAGCACATGGAATACTGTGGGTGACTGCAAATCAAGCGTACATTTTGCATCAGGATTTGGATCTGTCATTTCAACTAGAGTGGAGAATCATAGAATACAAACCAGAAAGATATATATGTTTTGGCTGCATCCAAGAAGGGGTTTCTGTTTATAATGGCTATCGCCAAAGCCATGAACACAGGGCACCATACTGCGAAGGAAGGCGGGTGTAAGAGTGTTAGCAGTGCGGGCGTGTATCAGATGCTCAGGGTCATCTGCATGTGTCTTCCTTGTGGACAGACAGACGTGGTGCAGCTGAAGCAGGAAGGGGGGTTGTGTGGCACGATCAGAAGAGAGCCATGCTTGAAGATGGGTGACCCGATCCTAAGTTCACAGATCACGTGAGAAGCATTAATACTTTCAGGTCAGTAGGGAAGCCACAAGTGGGAGGGATAGGAAAAGAAATAAACATGGAGCAAGAATGCAGTTGCCTTCAGCAGAATGAAAATACAAGAATGAGGAAACCTTTTCCCAAATGCTCTCTTCCGCTCCCTGCATGTGTCCTTTGTGAAAGTGCTCCACGATGCTCTCTAAAAACAGGAATTTGCAACCAAATCAGTTTGCAATTTAGCGGCATGCTTGGCTCCTCTTGGAAATGCTCAGCAAGGATTGGTCTATTGAAAGCTCTGACAGGTACTAAAGTGCATCGAGCCACGTGTGGTCCTAGCCAACTCCTCTGAGCACCTGACACACATTCTGGCAGTGTGACGCTCCCTTCCTGCAGAATCATTCTCTTTGCAACAGCGGCTCAAGGCAGCCTGTGGGGACTGGAGCTTGGGCTCGGGTATCACACACTCCCAGACCAGGTTCAAGCTCTGCCACGTTGCACGCTGAGTTTGAACAGTTCGAATCTCTGAGCCCCAGTCTCTTTATTAAATCAGAATGAACTACTGCCTAGCTTCAAGGCAGTAAGAGGTCAAGCCTGTAAAGAGATCAGCAGGGTGCCAGGTATGTCACAGGTGTGCGTGGAACGGGGCCTTGGGTTCTCTTGGGGCAGAGGCAGACTTAGGTGCAACCTCTAAGGAGGCACTGACCTGGTAGGGACAGTGCTTGGCCACTTGTCTCAAGAGGGGTCGAGGTTGGACAACTGCTGAAATCTAGGACTGACAGACAAGGTGGCAGAGCCCAAGACGCTATCAGCTTCTCTGTCTCCTGCTCACTGGTGGGAGGGAACACAAACAGATCACATCACGGGTTTGCCCCACGTTTTGCTCTAGAGGAACTATGCTTGTTAGTGACAGGACTTCAGGGGCTCAGAAAATAAAATTGGGGGCAGGTAAAGCAGGCTAACAGCTTATGCACACAGCATGCACATCCGGGTTTTATTGAAGGCCATGCTGAGCACCTGTGTTCTTTCCCTGCAAACCATCTGCAAAGGGTTCTAGCTGCAGGAGCTTCTCAGGCCTGAGAGAGGAGGACTGAATGTGTCGAGGCTTATGAAAACCAAGGCAGAAACAAGAGCTGTGGAGAGAAGGGAAGGGTTCCTGCACCGTGATGATGGCCAAGGCTTTGGGTGGTGTGGCTCCCGAGTTTCTCTCCAGGGTGGGGCTGACTGTGGAACTTGCACCCTGGGATTGGCCTCCAGCCCGCCTCTCCTCAGCTCTGCAGCCCTTCCTACCACGGCAGGGGAGTGTGGTGCCATACATATTTCTGCCTTGCTGCGTGATCTGCTCTGTGCAAGCGCTGTGGCCCTGTGGCCCTCACTGTGAGAGCTCGGAGGACGAAGGCACAGGTCCTTCCTGCACTGCAGAAGGGTAGCAGATGTGCATGCTAACTTGGCACTCAACCCCCAGCTGTGAAGGAAGGGATCACTCTTGGAACGTGCTTAGAATACCGTCCGGGCACATGATAAATGCTCAATGTACCTCGATTACTATTGTGATCAATAGTATTATTAAACATACAGGCTGTACTTGGAGTGTCGTGGATGGGTTTGGAGTGGAGAAGCATCGCTCATTTAGCCAGGGAAAACCAGGGGCAGAAGGTGATGTTTGAGACTTGGAAAGACAGAAGTACAATCCATTTAGCAGAGCTAGAAAGATGCAGCATGATGGATGTCTTAGTTACTCTTCTCTTGTTGCCGGGGCAAATACCCAACCCTCAAAGTGAGGGAAGGAAAGATTTATTTAGCTCACAGTGACTGGAGGTTTCAGTCCATATTCAGCTGGCTCTAAGGCAGAGAGGCACATGGCAGAGGGAAACCTTTCATGGTGGCAGCTAAGAGCAAGAGAGCACAAGGAGAGAGGTAGCAGCAGCTCTAGCAGCTAACTTCTCTTCCTTCCTTACATTGAAATGCAAATTGCCTTGCCCAGGGGAGGGGCAGCACCCATTCTCACAATAATCAATCACAAATTCCAGAAGCTGCCCCATGATTACATGAGGCTTTGGGCAGACACTTATACACAAGCCGTAACAGTGAGCAAAAGAAACATGCCATGCCTGGGCACAGATACCCATGCTGTGCTGGGATAGCTGCAAATAGCGTGTGTGTGCATGTGTGTCCATGTAGAGAGGAAGGTGCGGGTAGGTCACAATCACTTTGAGAAGACAATCTCTCGGTCTGCTGAGAAATTCGGGATTAAGCCTGCTTGCAAGAAAACAGAGTGTGTTGTTTTGAAAGAAAGGTAAATTAAAATGATTTAAAAATCCTCACTGTGAGAGGCTGTCTTTGTAAAGCAGAACTTTTTAAGTCAAAATGTGGGGACAGTCTGAATAAAGTGCAATTGCAGAGGAAGCACTGATGTGTGTCTATGGTCCAAATGTGTGCCGATTCTGATTGTTACTAAAGAACAACGTGAAACAGCTTGGGGAATGTGAACAGTGTCGCAAGTGGGGGAAAAAAAGCCTGGAAATAAAACTAGCCGTAAAAACCATCTCGACTTTATTATGAAATGTGCTTAGCTACAAGATTAGAAGGCAATATTCTGAAAGGTTAAAGTCGTTATCTGTGAGTGGGAGAGGTCACGCGAAATTTTTATTTTCACTTTTATATGGGAATCTAGGGAAAGAAGGGGGATGTTTTGCCTAGTGGGGAAACCAGGTACTCAGCCTGCAGATCAGAACCTCCTCCAGTGCTGCCAGGCTTGTGCCACTCCTCCCCAAGCTGAAAGACAGGGTGGGGACAGCTTGGGAATGGGAGTGGTACCCACAATTCCAGATGGTAGCAGCAAGGCTAAAGAATATCCACCAGGGCTCGTTGGAGTTCTTAAGAAGGAGGAAGGGAGGGCAGGCCATACAGCGTGCTTCCCATGGGTGGTTGAAATTATATGAAGGCTTAGATAGATAAAAGGAAGCACAAACATCCAGCCTGCCCTTCTACTCATGCTCTTTCATTTGGTCTGTAACCTGTGTGTGGACGGTTTGCTGCCACGGGTGTTCCTGCCTCTGGTGGGAAGTGAACTGCTTCAAGCCTGTGGCCTGCTAGGGAGCTTGCTGATCTCACAGCCACAGGGATGACACCTAGCTATGGCTGAGCTCTTGCTGGACCTCTGCCGTGCCTCATTCATGCTTTAGGGGCTCTGTTGTAATCTGCTGTGTCTATGGGTTGGAAAATTGAGGGTCACCTGTGGCACCAACTAGGTGCAGGAGGTCGAGTTGGAGTCCTCTGCTGGTCTAGTTCCAAAGACTGACCCATGAGCGTTCTTTTAGTTCCCAAGTAACAAATGTCACTACATTAACACTGTTCATGTCATCCATCCTCTTCCCACTGGGAAGAGAATCAGTATCTGGGATATGATCTTTGGATGACAGCAGAGAGGTCCTGGGATCCAGTCACTTACTCAATAGATATCTGAGAATTTATTGAATGAGAACAGTGTGAAAAATGTCATGCTCCATGGTAGTGATGTTAGCAAACATAGCAGGACCATGTGCCAAGCCCTGTGTTCTCTGTATGGCAGCTATTAGGGCAGGAGCTTTGTCATCCAACAGAGAGATCTCTTCGCAAGCTGGGTGGCCACAGTAGTGATGCAGGAATCAGGGAGGATTGCTTCTCCTTGTCCTCAGTAGGAATCAGGGAGATTCTTCCTCCCTGTAAGCCTCCTTCTCCCATTAAGATGTGGCAGGGCTGAATTCCCCAGTTTCCATTGTCTTGGTTCTCAAATGCAATCCTACCCTCCACCTTGAAAAAGTATGGCTCCTTGTATAACTTGGAGAAGAAGAATGCCCCACAGAAGACATGCTGGGGGCAGCAGCAATGCCACCTGCATGGGGCAGTGTGCATATTGTTCAGAAGCCAGGGTGCCCTGACCTCTGGGGTGGGGGAAGGCTGGTTGGGTAGAGCAGATGCTTGCTCCGTATTCCTGGTCTTGATCTCGGGGCTAACTCAACACATGCATTCTCTTTGTGACACTTTGTTGACCTGAACTTGTATGCATTTGGCTTTTTGGTTTAAAAACTTTTTTTAAATAAAATAAACTCTGATAGCTTTCAGAAAGAGAGAGAGAGACAGAGAGAGAGAGGGGAGAGAGAGAGGGGAGAGAGAGACAGAGAGAGGGAGAGAGGGAGAGGGAGAGGGAGAGGGAGAGGGAGAGGGAGAGAGAGAGAGAGAGAGAGAGAGAGAGAGAGAGAGAGAGAGAGAGAGAGAGAGAGAGAGAGAGATCCTTCCCATGCACAGCTGGCACCCAGGATTCTTTTGCTCCGAGCTGCAGGCGGTCCCTGAGAGCCTCAGAGTAGGACAACAGCCTGTGCAGCCAGGGCTGACTGGACGGCCCCAGCTTGAGCTTGGGGTGCAGGGGGGAGGAGCCCTGCCTCCAGCCGGCCTGGGAAGAAGCCCGTGGTCTGTGAGAGCGTCAACAGGTGGCACTCTCCGCTCAGCATCAGGAGCGCAGATCCCAGGGGCTGCTCTGCAGACAGCACGGCCAGGACACTCATCTTCCACTCCTCTCCAGGGAAAGGCCTGTCTGTTTCCCTGGGGAGTGAGGGTCTTCTCTGGGGATGCCCACTCCCTAAGTAGCTCCTGCGTCTGCCCCCACACCCTGTTCTTCGGGAGCCTCCCCAGCCCCTGGGCTGTCCTCACTAGGGCTCCCAGACCTCAATCGGAATTCTCTTTCTGCGGCTGTCTTTCAAAACAAGAGAGAGAAATTTCTAAAACCCGGGTGAGTGCTCCAACAGAGAAAAGAATATGAATATTTCATTAAGGTGGCTTGAGTTATTAAACAACATTACAAAACCAAATGTGTTGGCAGGAATCTAAGAAGCACATTTACATGAGTAAAAATAGCGGGGGGGGGGGGGAGGCCAGGAGTGGGGACAGCCCCAGGAAAGTCCGGCATGGTGGCTGCGGGGGAGAGGTGACCTTTAGGCTCTGTGGACAATAGCCTCCCCTGACCTCTCTGTGTCCACCCCAGGCAGTTGTGGAGAGGCAGAGGGGAAAGGCATGGCCAGGCACGGCGGTAACACTTGGCACCTTCCTGACTTCAGGCTTCCCAATTCCAGAGAACTGTGGGGCTCTCAGATAGGACATGCCTGGCGCTGAGGTGCCTGGATGGCTGGAAGGCGCTTAGAACTCAAGGCTACCCTCGTGGCTGCTCCACAGGCTCAGGCGTTGGAGTCAAGGAGTTAAGACTGGAACAACAACAACAAAAAAAGTTAAGAGCTGTCTGCTGGGGCCCGCGGGGATGACTGACCTCACTTGAGGCTTCATGGCACGCCAGCTCTCTATCCAGCTGGGTGTTTTCCAGGTCTTGCACCTGTGAGCCTCCCTGTGGGCCATGGCTATGAAGGCTTCGCTGTTGAGCCTCATCTTAAAGCACGGGGGGTGGGGATGGGGATGGGGATGGGGATGGATGTCTTCTGTCTTGTGCATGATCCCTTGCAGAATTCAAGCCTCCTCTGGGAGATGGTAGAGTCATATGACGGGCCTGAAAGATTATTTGGTCTTTACTATCTTAGCATTTTGCAGATTACATTTCTTATAAAGTTCAGAGAGAAGAACTGGTGTCTCCATTTCACAGATGAGAACAATAAGAATTAGAGAAGTTAAGCAAATTGTCCAAAGGTAATGGCTAATAGCTGCCATAGTCCCAGTGAAATCTAGACTGGTTGGGGCCTACATCCTAGGTTCATCTTGGTTGGAGAATTATTTTAAGCCTCTGGCTCCCCAGATCCCAGATGAACCCAGAAAGATGGAGGAACCTCAATATGAGTCCCTTGGAGTCATAGACAGCCTGGATCCCTCATGAGGCTGATGCTTACACTTGGATCTGAGTGAGTAACTTAACCATATAGCTTCTGTTGTCTATGGCAGCTATGAAAAATAATTGGAGAATTACCTAGAAAGCATCAGGCTTGCTGTCCAGCATGCAGTAGGTCATCCATGAATATTAAAGCCTTTCTTTCTCTTTTCTTTCTTTCTTTCTTTCTTTCTTTCTTTCTTTCTTTCTTTCTTTCTTTCTTTCTTTCTTTCTTTTCTTACTTTAGTCTCCTCTGCCCAGCTAGACATGATTGTTTTGCCAGTTGCTTTCTTCTGCTCAGAAAGATTCTGAGCTCAAGCCTGGGATATGTGTACCGGATGCTCTCTTCCTGCACCTTGAACTCTTTCTATCTCAATCCTCATCACGCAGTGCTAAACTTGTTTACTTATTCATGGAAATACTCACAACTGAGAACTCCATGTGGTTGAAAATGTGCCTGTCTGGCTCACTGTGGAGTTCTAAGATACCAGCAAGGAGGATAACATGCTCCAGTACTGTCTGTGGATGGATGGATGGATGGGTGGATGGATGGATGGATAGATGGATGGATAGATAGATGGATGGGTGGGTAGAAGAATGGATGGGTAGGTGAGTGGATGGATGGAGAAAATGGAGAGATAGATAGATGAGTGGGTTAATGTCTTGATGGAGGAAGTGGAGAGATCACTGTATGGATACATGTTCAGCCCAAGCATATTCATTTATAGCATTCTATCTCACGTGTTCACACAGGTGTCTTCAGAAGCGCTATCTTATTTATTGACTCATTGACTTCTTACCATCCTGAGCTTAACATGAGCAATACCCAAGGGTTGGCCTGCTCAAGTAGATAAGGGCCACAGTCCAGCCCAACCCCCACACATAAAATCATTTCCAAGATCTTTTCCTGCTTCACAAACTTCTGAGGGAAATTTCTCCTTGGAAAAAGCAGCCGCCAGACTCAGACTGTCATTACCAAGACCACACCCACCCTCCCCCAGGGACATCCACTGCCTCTGACTGTTGGTATCTTAAACTTATTTTATTATTAGTTTTATTTTATTTTTTAGAGCTGCTTGGAAGGACGGGAACCAATAACAGGTATTCATGCTACTAATTGCTCTGCTTATTAGAAGTTGGAGCTTCAGTGCACTGAGTATGGGGAGAGTGGGTGGTTCAAAAGGCGAAGCAGTGTGTCTGTGACAAGAAGCCTGTGGCTTGGCAGGACAGGGACCCAATGGAGAGGGCAGGGTTCAAGGAGGGAGGGCATAGCTAGTAAGATCTTCTGTAGCTAATCTTAACAACTGCATGTTTTCTCAACACACATACATACATGCTCCACCCAGATGGACTTAAACCTCAGAAAGCAAAACAGCTGCTTTAATCTGCTGGCCTCCTCCACAGGGAAGCAGATTCTCCTGTTTCTGATCAGGAGTAAATTCCAATTGTCCCCCACTCCTTCTGAGGTGCTCCTTCCTGGGAAATGCCATTTGGGGTCCTCTTCACACCTACCACGTAGTTTTTCTAAACAGGTTTTCTGGGGCCTGGCAGGATGGCTCAATGGTCTAAAGCACCTGCTTAGGAAAGCTTAGGCAGCTGCAGGGACTACGGTTCGATCCCCGGCACCACGTGCTGCGCCAGCCCTGCCCTCAGGGCAGGCTGAGCCGGCCATCAAAATAAATAAATAAACAAACAAAAGTTCTGAAACAAGAAAAAAAATTAAAAATAAATAAACAAACAGGTTTTCTAATTAAAGTTAGGGGGGAGTAGATCACAGAGGCCTGCATCTCGGGGATGCAGAGGCTCTCAGCTGTCAGAATCACACGTGTGACCCAGAACTCCTGCATGTGCTGGGAGGAGTGAACCTCCGATCACAGGCTGATAGGTTCCCCAGAATGGGGATGACCATGGAATCACTACTGCAATTATTTCCCATTGATACACAACACAGAACAGATAGGGAACAGAAAAGGAGAAAGAGTAAAGGAGACAGGTCCTACGGTGACAGTTCTGAGCAAATCTCTTGTCCCCTGTATGCCTTTTGGTGGTTCCCTTTTGTGGTTTGCATTGTTCTTATGATAAATTCCAAAGTCCTTAGGTTGGGCTACGAGGTCCCTTCTAATCTGATCCCTGGTTATTTTCTCTAAAATATTCTGAAATCTTTAATGGACATATGGTAGTTGGATATATTCAAGGGGTACAGCATGACATCTTAACACACGCATAACATGTGTAATGATTAATTTCCAATCCTATCACCTTCAATAATTATCATTCATTTGTGTTGGGAACATCCAAAACCCTTCTACTTATTCTCTGTGAATACACAGTTATCATCCTCATAATATCCCAGCCTAGAACATTAGCAGCTATTTCTCTTATCCAAGTGTGATCCTCATCTCTTATCCCTTCCTCCCTCTCATGCTATTCTCACATTTGTTATGCTATGAGGCCCGTGTCACTAGAATCGCAGCCCCACCCCCACCATGTCCTCCTCCAAGTCACCTCATACTTTTTTAAAAAAAAATTATTTCTGGCTCAGCCTACCCTGGGGGGTGGAGCTGACCCAACATGTGATGCTGGAGATCGAACCATGGTCCCTGCGGGTGCCTAAGTTTGCCTAAGCAGGATCTTTAGACCACTGAACCAACTCACTGGCCCAGGCCTCTCATGCTTTGTTCTCAACCCAGCTGTGATTTCCTCAGGAAATGGTCCACTGCTGCAAGCCGACTGCCTTCTGCTCTGTGTCTTTTCCCTCACACAACTCCTGTGACTACACTTTCATGCCAACTTCTGAGTGATCATCTTTTTTAAGAAAATAATGATTATCTCCATGATCGGTGCAATGCTGTTGGTTTGTACTGTCCTCTTGGTTTCTCCAGAGTGGAATAGTCACACATTTATTGAGTGAATGAATGAATGAATGAATGAATGAAGAAATGGAGGGAGGCCTTGAGGGAGAAATGGAGGAAAGGAAAGAAAAAGAGATGGGAGAGAGAAGAGCGCAGAGGGTGAGAGGATCACCAGGGGTAACTGATTTCTTTCCAGGAAGCCCATGACAAAGGCGCAGGCCAGTCAGATGGGATCGCAAGCTGATGTGACACTAATTCCCTAAGGCTCGGTCCTCCTGGAAGACCTTCCCTGTGGTCTTATGCTACAAGAGGAGATCACGTGCGTTCAGAGCTCTGGCAATGCAGCTGTGGATCTTAAGTATTGCCACCAACCTACTGGTGTGTAAGATGCTCCCTCTGCCCCCTGTCGTTTATCACTCACTGTCTTGATCAAACTGTAAACCAACAGGAGAGTGCTCAGCAATCATTAACTGCTGTTCTTGGACACGGACTTGATCACATAATTTACAACACTCAGCCCTGATTGTGGTTCCACCTCTGTGGCCATGCATGTCCTTCCTAGCCGGGTGTGTCCCACACAGGCTCCTGGCTAAGACCAGCAAGCAGAGGAGCAAGAAGAAGCGGTGGGGGGAGAAAGATCCAGAAGGCAATTTACTCCCTATGAAGTTGCTGAGAAGCTGGAGGCCACTGCTCTTCAGTTTGCTGCTAAGTGAATATGTAACTACTTTATATATTTCAACAAAATTAAACTTAAACCTACAGAATTAGGTTTATTAATTTCTGTCAGGGCTGAATGGGGGAATAAGAATGGCCATTCATTATGAGCACACAATTATTAGAGACAAAAATGAGGCCCAGCACTATTAAGTATAATAAAAATGTTGAACACTGAGGAAATTTTCATTAAATATAATCTATTCTTTATATTACTACACTTAATCCTTGCTGTCTGCTTCTCTGTTTTTCTCCAACCTATTTAATTTTATTACTTAACTTTTTATAAATGTTTCTTAATATAATTATGATTAAATATTTGAGAGGAGAGAAGAATGTTCATCTCTTAAAGAAAAAGAGGAGAAATCTTTTCATCTCTTCACTGCTAAGATGGTGAAAAATGTTTATTTTTTTAAAGTAAGTGCTAAGTGGGGTTTTATTATTGCGGCAAGGCCAGACAGAGCAGGAGAGGAGGGAAGGCAAGAAATAAGAAGGAAGCATGGTCAGCAATTGCAAAAGAGCCCCTTACATCATGTATTGAGATCGAGGCCCGTTGTCTTTGGAATAGTGCCTGTGCCTATCTGCATGGTCAAGCCCTGTAATCAAGAGAGGGCCCTGCTGCCCCTGTTGCTGGCATTCCTTTGAATGCGTCTGTGAGCCCAGCATTTAGTTTTAAGCCAGAGTTGGTTCACCTGGATTCTCTTACCAAGCAGGGAGAAGGAGGACTAAGTACCAAGCACTAAGAGGCTGTGGTGTCTCAGGCAGACTCATAAAAGGATATTTATTTATTTATTTATTTATTTATTTATTTATTTATTGGTTCCAGCAATCAAACTCAGGACCTTGTGCTTCCCAGGCACAGGCTGGTGCCCCTGAGCTATCTCCCTGGCTGGCCCTCACAAAAGGGTTTTCAAACAGAAGGCAAGTAGATTGTGTCTGGGGACTGATGGCAGAGGTGCAGAGGGATAGAGTGGAGGTGACTGGGAAGGGGTATACGTTTAATTTTCTTTGAAATAATGTGACCCTTTCACTGTGTCTCCATGACTTCTTCCAAAAAAATGACTTTATTGGTGTCTAACAGCACGACTTATAACAGCTAAATCTCAGAAGCAGCCGATATGTCCATTCGTAGGTGAACACACAAAATGTACTTAAACACTATGGAGCACTTCTCTGTCGTTACGGATACACTTGAGTCACTCGTAGGGAAATGGAGGCACCTTGACAATGTAAGGCAGATGCATGAACTTACGTGTGATATGATTTCTGTGAGAAACCCAAATCTATAAATAAACTGAGGAGCAAAGTAAATGAAGAAACAAGAAAGTACATGGCCAAGCTTTTATCAATCTTCCTGTGGCCTTATACATTTTTTAATACAGCCCTCATCATGAAGCAGTAGTTGTATTGGGGTGGGGTTAGACATATTGAAATAAAACAGTGCTCAGATATTATATGCATCATTGGACACTTTAGAATACAACATTCTGGGACTGGGGAAATCGCTCAGTGGTCTAAGCACCTCCAGCCTGGCAAGCACAAGAATCTGGGTTTGGTCCCTACTACTGTATGCTATGTGAGCCCCAGAACCCCAGGTGTTCTGTGCTATCCATTGAAGCCAGGTGGGATGGCCCATACCCATAATTCCAGTGCTGGAGAGGCTGAGACAGGAGGATCACTCTATCAAAGCTGCATAGTGAGACCTTGTACCAATTAATTAATTAATTAATTAATTAATTAGATAAAAGAGCACAAGGTTGTTGTCCCATGGCACAAGCTCTTGTCCCCCCTGAGGCCCAGCTCTTGTCACTGCTTGCCCAGTGAATGAATGAATCATCCATTGCTTATTTTCTTCTGGTTGTGCAAAGCAAGAAGTGAATTTTCATTAACAGAGGCTCCTCAGTACACCTGGGGCTCTTTCCTGCCCACCGTGCTTATTTGATGATCTTTCTCAGGTACTTGATATTTGCATTATAATGACTACAAATTTGGTTCACAGGTAGGACCTGCATCCAGGCTGTGATGACTTTTTTCATTTATAGGTTTATTCTCTCTGGAGGCAGCCATTATTGATTGACGCTGTTGTTATTGTTACTGTCTGTAAAATTCTTGACATAACTCTTCCTTCCCCATCCTACATGATGCTTTATCAACCTTCTCAGCACGGGGATACTCTGTCAATTCCAGTTTCTTCGAACTGACCCCGTTGGGCCTCTCAGGGTTCTCTTATGTGGAAGGGCAGCCCGTGCCGCCCTTGGCATGCGGTCTCCTAGTCCTAGAAGCCCACACTACTCTTGTACGAAGCTCTGTTTCCTAAGCCTGGTGCATCCCTCCTGAGCCCTCCCGTGTTTGCAGTACAGGATTCCTTCTAGTAAATTCCTGAGAAGGGCTACATGAGAATTAAAAGATGGAGAAGCCGCTCTTGATAACTCCAGCTAAGTCATTTCCCCTGGTTTGCCTCTAGCCCAGCTTTTTATTTTAATCTTCTTCCTAATCTTTACTTGAATTGACCATCTTTATGTTTATTTATTAGCTTACTTTATTTCTTGGCTTCCCCATAAGGAAGTAAGGTCACAAGTTCTGGGACTTTGTTGGATTTGCTTACTGCTGAAGCCTTGTGCCAAGAGCAATAATGGATCCATGGGATGCTCCATAAATATTTGTCAAATAATGGAATTGATGAGCCTATTAGCTCGCTGAATGTAGGACTCTATGCAGAGCACAGGTGCTGAGGAAGCTCCGGCCCTCATGTGAAATAATCTACTCTGAGGCCCAGGGTATGTGGTTCTTTATCTCAGAAAGAGCTTAAGCAGCTTCTGAAAGTGAAATCAGCACCAGCCTGACACCGTGCCACCTAGCCCTGCCACTCTGGGCACTTGGCTGTCTCTCAGCCTGGTACACAGAAAGCCTGGACTTTAGGCCCTTGCTCCCTCAAGAGATGTGTTGTTGCTTCCCAAAGCAATGTGAGTGAAAGAATGCTGACTTTCCACTTGCGTACCTGGAAAACAACGA
The DNA here is from genome assembly GCA_004027025.1 of Myocastor coypus. Taxonomy (NCBI): domain Eukaryota; kingdom Metazoa; phylum Chordata; class Mammalia; order Rodentia; family Myocastoridae; genus Myocastor; species Myocastor coypus. Next base: position 39,311 of record PVJA010006937.1, on the reverse strand, counting down.
AAAATAAATAAAACTTAGAACAGAGTGTGAGGTGGCAAAGGTTGAGTTAAGACAAATTCCAGAGAGGTACAGACGCGCTCCCCCAGGATATAGCATAAAAGGTTGGTGGTTTCCAAACAGTTGTATATGTTATGTGTATGCTATGTATACTTATGTGCATGTGAATATGTATGCATATGCATGGTATGTGTGTCTGTGTGCATACATATGTAGGTAGAATTTGGATACATTCGTACAGGTGATGCATGCATAGCAATATATTAATGAATTATATCTACTAGAAAAATGTGAAAATGGAATTTAAAAATAAAAAAATGAGAGTAATGTTAAATGGAAACTTTAATTGTTCGCACATTCTATCAAATCGCTAGGCTGGTAACCTTTCTCAAAGCCTGACGTAACATGAGTATTTACCAAATTCTATTGTGTAGTAGAAGCTTCTAGAAGATTTCTTGAAAATTGAGATTTCTGATCTCCTACCAGGGCATGGCTGACTGGGATACGAGCAATTATGTTTTCCCACCTTCAGATACTGACACTGATACTCTAGGATCACTTGTTTGGGAAGAAGTGGGCCACGTGGCATCCTGGGGTGCTGTTATGGTTTATGTCTAGTTGTCCCCCAAAAGCCTCACACAATCACTGGGTGGGGACTTCTTATAGATTGAGACTTGACTCATGAGTCACTGGGATTATGTGTTTTAGTACTGATCTAGAGTTTGAGACTTGATCCATGATCCCTGGGATTATGTGTTTTAAGCACTTCTGGGATTATGGGTGTGGTCTAGGGCAGATATCCTAAGGCAGAGAGCCTGATTGGAATATAAAGAGAGGCAGAGAGGCAGACTGGAGCTGTTGCTCTCTGCTGCCCTGTTTGGTTGGCTACCTCTGCCACCACCTTGCTGCTCTTCCACCACATGAACTGAATGCTCTCTGCCCTGTCCCACTCAGCCTTGGGCCAGTCGAATATGGACTGAGACCTCCAGTAACCATGAGCTAAATAAACCTTTCCTTCCTTCATTTTGGGTGTCAGGTATTTGTCCCAGCAATGAGTAAAAAGTAACTAAGACAGGTGCAGCTGGCTTCCCTTCAGGCTGAACTGCCTTCATAGGTCCATGAAAAGATTGTGAGTTCCTGGCTTTAATCAGCTCACACCAGGATAAAGGACCATATACTGCCCTGGTCTGCAGCTTTCATTAAAGAGGCATTGACTGGCAAAGGTTCTGTGGTGGCTGTCCACGTTCCCTAAATTATACATTCTTAAATCTAGTGTTGTGTTATTTCATTAAAATGATGCTTTGCTCTTACTATCAGCTGCCTCATTTGGATCCCCCAGTTCACCCGTCCCTCCAGGCTGACTGCTTTTATTTTCTTTAGTGCCTCCAAGAAAGAGCAGTCTGAGGTAGGTAATATTATTCCCAGTTCACAGATTAGGAAAGTGAGGTCTAGAGAAGTAATTTTATCAAAGCCCCTCTGGCTGCCCAAATACACAAAGCAAAAGAAATGAAAACATAAAGCCATCTTGATCTTAGATTTGCCGAAGAAGCTATTAAAACCCGGAGAGTCGCCAACTGCCTGTAATCACAGAGTTCATTAGGGGTCATGGGTGCTTAGGCACTGGGATTTCAAGTTCCATGGTATTTTTTTCTGGCTTTTGGTGGTCACGGTTGAATGCATAGCCTCATAGGAGCTACATATCCAGCACTTTTTCACTTTTATTTAATTTTCAAACAAGTTCTCACTCACTTTTCCAGGTTGGCCTTGAATTCCGCCATACCTGGGTAAGCTCTGTGTTTTGCGCCCAATTCTGACCCTTCCTTCCCTGCTGCCTGCACAGACGCTTGGCTCCAGATGTGCTGGTATGTAGTGGAGCACTTGAACCGGTTCCTCTGTGCTCTTTCAGCTGCAGCCAGCTGCTCACTTATCAGCCAACCTGTGATAAGCACTGACTTGCACAGTCAGGTCCCGCGTGCCTCAGTGTACCATGTCCCACGTGACTACACATGAACAGGGTGCCAGAGCTCTGCTCTGTTGGTTTAGAGAGGCCATATCCTCCCAGTAAAGGCTCTGTAGCTATAGCATCAGGGGTGGCCTCCCACCTGGCCACTGTCCCTGTACCCTTCCTAGGTGTGTGCATAGTGGGGTCCCCTGGCTCCATCCATATGCCTGGCATCACATAAGCACAGGAGGCTGGTGCTAAGCGACATCCTCCCTGCTTAGCCTGATGTTTGATGGTGTCTACATGGGGCCTCTAGCGACACATAGATGGTTGGTTCTCTTTTTTCTATCACAGTCACATTAACCTTGCTTAATAATCTATTAGCTAGAAGGATAAAGGTCTTATTAACATGTGTGTGTTTTCTTTGCCACTGATAGATATGGTAGAAAGGGCATCGGCAGAGAGACAGCTGGCCAGCTGGTCCAGGCTCCAGCCTGCGGTTCACTGTACGTGTGAGGTTGGTGAGCTTCTCTGGCTTCTCTGAGCCTCAGCATCCTCACTTGTTAAGTAGGCTGATGGTGTCTATGTTGCAATGTTGTTTTCGAGGGTTGAGAACGTGCACATAAAGTGCTGGCTTGGGACCCAGAAAGCACTCATGTGCATGAGCTGTTGTCATCATTCTACAACCTCATGGAATCAGTTTCCATGGACTGCAACTAGCACTATCCATGAATTTCTCTCTCATCATGACTGCTTTGGGGTCCTGGGTCTGGACAACACCCTCTGTCTATCATAATACCTGTGCTCTCTCAGGTGCCAGACCAACACTCAATAAAGAGAAAGAAGTCCATGTCCAGAGTGTTCTGAACTAGCTGGGAGAGAACACAAAGCTTCTATCAGTTTTCTTCTGAAAGGGCTAGTTTCATAACTATATCTCTATGACCTTAAAACATCCTAAGTTTGAGCAAACCAACCCACCTCTCTGGCCAGCAGCTGAGTGGCCATAAAATCCAGCAGCGTGTCTATAACCAGGGTCTATAACCAGAGAGAGGTGACCACAGCTCAGGGTGTGCAACCCTGACTTCATTTCTGATGCACCCCCAGACTGTCACAAGTACTGGCCTCACAGAGGGGACCTCATTAAGATGCAGATGACAGGCTGCACACACGTGTGCCCTCAGGCAGCCTGAGTTGGGGCCAGGTCTCCACAGTTGCAACGTGTTTCCACTGGTCTTCACCCCACCCTGGGAGTGGTAGGTGGCCAGCATTCTGTACAGGTCACTCAGTTGTCACAGATACTTTGACAATTTTTATCTGCTACTTCTCTTGAGATCCACCCCCCCGCCCTGCCTTCTGCCACTGCGTGCCTGTGCGCTCTCTTCTGCATTTGCTGTCCTCCTCTCTGCCCCCTGGTGCTTCTGTGTCCTCTTCTCCTCCTACGTCACTGCCATCTCTCTGTCTTTGTCAGAGTCTGGGTGGTTGCAGACAGCACCACATTTGCTCTCTGGTTCTAGAGATGGAGAAATGGCCGCCGAAGGCGACACCAAAGCAAGACTGCCCTTTGAGCAGAAGTGGAGACGTGCGGCACTCATCGAAGGAGGGAGGATTTCTTCCTAGGCTCCTCCTCATTTCTGGGGTCAGGGGAGTTAAAATCCATGACACTGTGAGGAACTTTGGGATGCGGTTACGAGATGCCTCGTGAATCTTTGGAGACTCCCACAGGTATTGCTACCAAGTGGGATGCGCTAGAGTAAAAATGGTCCACACGCAGAGCATCCCACAGCCTCCTCCTGTTGGATTCAACAGGTCTGACATGGGGGCTCAGATATGGATTGGTTGGTAAGCCACCACGATTGTGAATAATGGCCCGGAGGCAGAGGGCGTGGATAGAAGGTGGCATGGGACAAACGGCTTTCCCCATGGCGGGGAGCTCTGGCAGAGAAGCATAAATATGCTTCCACAGGGGTTCACTACTCCCATTTCTGTTTAGAAAAAGTATCTCCTACGTGATGTTTTTCTTTTCAAATACATTTTTCAGCCAAGAAATAAGCCTTCATTTCCCTCCTGGTTTAATTGCAGCCTGGCTACTGGTGGGTTCCGCGTGAAGTTCAACCCCTGCTTGCTGTGGGCAAAGGCAAGCTGATTAGGAATGGGCCTCGGAGCGCAGAGGGGCAGCTGCTGTTGGTGGGGAAATTATCACCATTTCAAATGTCAATCAGCTTGATGCGTGATTAACGGGAACAAGAGGCACCTCCCGTCCAGGCTGCGGGCTGATACAAAAGCGGAAATCTGTTTTCCCAGACTGGTGTGCGGCTTTGTCATAACCAATGCCTGTCACCTCGCCAGGCGCCGTCCCCAACACACCCAAGGAGCCTGAAGCATTTAGCTTCAATTACAGACGTCACTTGTCATTTCTGAGATGCTGACTACATTAGTAACCTTTTTTATGGGTCTGTTTGGAGCATTTGATTAAAGTGTCTGTGGATAAATAACATCTATCTATTTTCCTTTCGTTCCCGTGTTGTACACACGAATGCCATAGGAACAGAAACACCTGAACTTTAGCTCCCCAGAGCAGGTGGATGTGGCAGCCACAATGGCCTCCAGAGGCTCTGCTCTGTCTTCACCAATTTCTATTTAACATGTCACACTGAGTTGTGAGCCTTTCTGTGTACAGAGGGACATGGGGACCTCTTAGAAGGGGCAGGGACAGGTCCTACAGGAAAGGAAGACCTAGGAGCGAAGTGGGCTGCGAGGATCCTCCTGTGGGATGATGTATAGTTGATCCAGGCCAGCAAAGGGACAAGGCCATGTTGCGAGCATCCTCTTATAGAACTGGAGTGTCCCTTCCTAACATGGTACATTAGTGGTTCCCATCCAGCTGGTCGCAGAGCAGGTGGCTTTTGCTGATGGCAACAGAATTCATAGTATGATAGCAGCTCTAGGGTGAAACAGAACTTGGCTCAAGTCCCAGCTTTGTCCTCAAACGTCTTGGTCCCAGTGAGTGACCGTGGTGCTTCCCAAAGAGGATTAGGATTTCATGAGTTGATGAATCTCTGTGACAGATCAAGTCACAGAAATTAGTGACGTTGCATGTTAGCATCATCCAGGGGTGATCTGCTAGTATATAGGCCAACAAAAGGATGGCTCACTGGTGCAGGTCTGGAGCTTAGCTTTGGTTGTCCCCCGCTAGACCAACTTCTGACTCTTTAGTTACTGGACTTGAGGAATAACTGGAGAAGCCACATCAGCAGTGGGAAGCACAGAGAGGCCACTTATGGTTGTACAGAAGGTCTTCAGTGTTGTGTCAGCTGGAACAGCTGCCATGGTCCAAGGGGACCTCAGATCGACTCTGGTACCATGGACTGCGCATGGCGCAGGACTCTCTCATGGACAGACATATAACTGAAGACTTGGTGCCACAGTCATTCATTTATCCCCTAGAAGTTTATTTTTGATGAGCTCCTCTGGGTGATTTGCAAATGTTAAACACTACGTTACACACCAAGTGACAAGGGAGGGCAGGGAATGCCTGAAGTCCCAGCGAGGCAGGCAGGCAGGCTGGTAGGTGAAGGGGCAGAAGGGGCGTGCAACGTTCAACATTCAATATCCAAGTAAGTAGAAAAACAAACAAACAAACAAACAAAAATGTACAGGTGATGCAGAAGTTTTTGCCAGAGGGAGTTAGAGACAATTCCAAAGATCTCAGAGCTCTAGAAAAAAAGTTCAATCTTAATTGCACAGAGAGCACCAGAATTAAATAGCACTTGCAAAAGTGAAAAAAAATCAGAGCTAAGTCTGGAGACATCTGAGGATGTTTAACTCGATCTTCAATCCCATGGACAACCTGACTTACTAGTGCTATGTGAATTTTTGAGTCCGTTGTCCTAGGAAATAGTCTGTATGTGTATTTGTGTACATTTATGAATGCTTACATAAGTTGTATTATATTGTCTAATGAACACTGAACTTGCTTCTTGTATCTAGATCTATACCCAGGTGACTGTTTGGGCCAGCACATAAAGAACCACCCATTGTACATTCCCCTGCAAAAGCAGTGCACTGCAACTCTGGAACCTCTCCGCTTACTCTCCTGTGGATGGGCACTCACATAAATTTTGATGTTTTCATTTTATGAGCAATACTGCAGGCAACATTCTGCTCTGGCTTTCTTATAAATAGGAGGTTTTTTTTTTTTTTTTTTTTTTTTTTTTTGGTCTTTTTGAGACAGGGTCTTGCTATGCAGTTCACTCTGGCCTTGGGCTCACTTTTGTAGCCCAGGCTGGGCTCGAACTCACATCGATCCTCCTGCCTCAGCCTCCCGAGTGCTGGCATTACAGGCGTGTGCCACCACACCCGGCTTAAATAGGAGTTTTCAATGAGAGAGATATAGAAAAGTGAATTGGTTGAATCATTAAACATGTAAAAATTGACCTCTCCCACCAATCCAGTCAAAACTATGGAAATAAGTTTTTCCGCAACAAATTTCCAAAGCAAATAAGTTTTGCCCACATGCGGTATCAGCAAACATTTCCCCATATTTCGCGATGGGATGTGTGGATCTCCTTCCTTAACAGGTCTTCCCCTGCACATCGTCTTAATTATGTGCCAGCTACTTACATTTCCTTGGACTTGAATTTAGAAGATGATTAGGGACATGCCAGGAAGTTATGTTTACCATGCAAGAGGAAGCCATTAGGGCTAAAGTCGCAAAGGCTATTGGAGATGGGGCTTTAGGGAATTCGTTGTGAATAAAATATTAGATGAAAAGGGAGAGGACTGGGACAGGGAAGATAGCTCAGCAGAATAAGTCCTTGCCTGGCAAACTCAAGGTTCTGAGTTCAATCCCTGGTACTGGTGCCACCAAAAAGAAAAGAAAAGAGAAAAGGGAGAGGACTGTGGGTGAGGAAGGGCTAGAGCCATGCCTGTAAAGGTCTTGACCATACAAAAGGGCCTGTCTTCCCTCTTATTGCCAAGGGACATGTGGCCGACAAGTTTAGGTTCCTCAGTTTCAAGGTGAAGTTTCCATTTCAATGACGGCTTTGGGTCTCTTGCAAAACAGTAGCAGTGGCAGAGGGCAGAGAGACCCAGCATTTGCTTCAGTGGTAAGAGTGATGGCCCCGATAACGCCTCAGATGTAAATACAAAGATGAGGGCCGCGTGGGGCAGGTTGTGCACAACTCCTCCAACCTTCTCTCTGTTGGTCTTCCAGCTCCATGCAAACCTCCTTGTGGAAAGCTTCTTCTCCTCGTGTGCCTCCTGAGTCAGCAGATGGGTGGGCTGAGGGCCTGCTTAAAATACAAGCTCTTAGCCCCACCCACGCCCACTGAATCAGAATCCCTGCTGGTGGGTCACTTTCTAGGAGACTATCTCACACACTCAAATTCCAGGATCGTGGGTGTCCAGGACTGCATCTGGGAGGAGCCTGGATCCCTGAGTCATAGGGACGGGAGGCCACTCGGGAGAGAGACAGAATCCCCTGGATGGGATTTTATGGAAGGAAACAAATGGGCATCTAACCTGGAGAAACCACTAAGACAACCTCTGCTACAGCTGCTAGTCTGGTTCCCAATGCCCGGGGTGCAATTAATGTAAATGAAGGGCCAAATTTCTGCTCAGTTATTCCTCGCCAGGCATTTTCAGTTCCTAACGCTGGGAGAAAAAGGTTTTTATTATCAATGGACAGGGTCCTGCCTTCCTCGGGGACATTAAGAATAAGACTAGAACAATATCCTCCATGTCTTGTGGGGTGGACAGTGGGCCAAGACCAGCCCAGCTGGCTTAGCAGCAGTCCTGATCCATGCAGAGGTAGAGTTAAAGACTGGCATTTATTGTCTGACACTTCTCAAGTTGGGAAACTGGCCAGGTGGTTCTGGCCAGATAGTTCTGGCCAGGTGGTTCTTTCATAGGAAGAAAGTCTTGGAGGATGAAGACGGGGGTCAGGTGTCTCTTCCCCTGTTCTTGTTCTGTCTGGAGCACTGTCCACTTCCATACCTCCTTTAACCACAGCCCCTCCCTGAAGAACAAACACCTGCCTCAGACTGAACAAGTGTCTGCTGCCAAGTACTCTGGCTGTCTAGAAAGAAAAAGGGAATACGTGTGGCATGGGGAGCCGCTGGTTCTGCTCCAGTGGCTTGGGTCATGCTGCCACTTGTGGTACAGATCACCATGCTGAGAAATATTCTGAGGCTCTGCTGTGTCCCAGTGTGGGAAAGTGCCAATTAATCACTTAGCCTTGCCACCAGTGACCCGCCTGGCTTGGGCTCATGCCTTGCGTATAAGTTCTGGGAACCTTCTCTGGATCCACATGCTTTTGCCTATAGAGTGAAAACAGGCACAGTGTTTTGGGGATGCTCTCTATGGAACCTTCCAGATGGATTCCTGGGTAAAGGGAATTTGCCATTGACACCAGAGAGGCAGGTGGAGTCTACACGGGAGGGAACTGATATCGGAGGCCTGCTGTACACCTCAAAGAGCAGCTCTCTGAACTTTGTGTTCCAGCTTCAGGGTAGAAATGGAGGCCCCTTAGCCCAAGACCTCTATGCCGCGAGCCAGCAAGCAGTAGCCCCTTAGTCAAATCTGGCCGCAACTGCTCTTTTACAGCTCACAGGATAAGAGTGGTTTTTACATTTAAAAAAGAAGAAAAAAGAAAAGAAAAACAGTACTTTGGGAACACATGCAAAAGTATTTAGTGACCTGTAATGAAAAATTATATGAAATTCAAATTTTATGATCCACTAATGAGAGAGCGAGAGAGCGAGAGAGTGAGAGACCGAGAGAGCAAGAGCGAGAGCGAGAGCGACAGAGCGAGAGAGCTAGCTGCTCATTTGGTTAGGGGACATCTATGGTTCTTTCCGAGCTCATGGCAGACATGGCCAGTTGAGCTGGAGATGTACATGGATCATGAAGCTTAACACCTTTTCTCTCTTGCCTTTTACAGAAAATAACTTGCAGACTGACCCTGGTCTATGGTGTTGGAAAACTGGAGGCTCATGGGAGCACTTTCCCACGCTGTCAAATCTACTTTCTGGATTGACACAACCCCACTGAGCTTGCTTATTAAATTATTTGGAGGAATGGGGTAATTTTGCTAGTTTTCCAATTTGAAAATTGGGCTTTGGGTGGGTCGTGGAGTCAGGCAATGTCTGACTTGAGACTCACAAAGCTCCCAGGTGTGAAAGAGCTTGTTTTGCGGGCCTGGCTTTCACCATGGGGAGGGGAATACAAGGAGGTGCCTCTGGAGAAGCCTTGGCTTCTGCAGGTGCCGTTCTTTTTAATTAGGGTGTGGGTTGACGGCAGCCAACCCCACCCCAGAGGCATCATGGGAAGGGGGTGGAACCCATCCAACATCAAACAAATGGTTTTGGATGAGAATATCTTCCAGATTTGTAATTGTGGGGCTCATCCTGCCCCAAGGAGCCTGGGAAATTAGGATGTGATTCAGAAAGATATTTCCAACCTTCCCCGGAAATGGAGAGAAATCAGTTTTATTTATTAATTCCATCTTGGCGGCTCCCAATTTGGTGCAAACAGTTATGTTTTCCAGCACGTTTCCACCTTGCAACTAGCAGAGTTAATTTAATGAAATGAGTAGTCTTGTGATGACCTGAAGGGGGAAAACACATTAATCTGGAAACTATCAAAGCCATCTGACATGTATTATTGTAGGACTCAGAAAAAATAAACAGTTTATGTAGAAGATTAAGTGGCAGTGTGGATTTGCTTTTGACATATCTTGTCTCCAAATCTAAGTTGCGGATTTATTATCACACTATCATGTCACAGCTATCTCATTTATATGATAACACATCTGTAATGTTTTACAAGTACAGCACTGCTTGTTCAGAATGGGGCTTTTTTAAGTCCTAAATTATAGTACCTGGAGAGGCATGCATAATTATAGTGCGTGTTGCAAATGAGAGGGTGCGTTTTCCACCCGCACTCAGAATTAATCGTCAGCACAGCGGGTGCAATAAAATCATAATTGCTTCTTCCAAACTTCTCATCTGGGCTGCACAGGTTAAAGGCAGTGGTTTGGTGAAGAGATGCCTACTTCATGGAGGGTAGGGGCCACATTGCCATCTCCCAGAGGGTCCCTGGATTGTGTGGTTAAAGACTGCTCTGAGTTCAGAGGACAGCTAGCTTCCACAGGGGCTGCCTATGTAGGTCTCCAATGTTAGTGGTACTCTCACAGCAGAAAATCAAAACACCGTGCAGAGTGGTCACTGAGGGTCCTGGGTTTCATAAGTGGGTTTGGTTGTCAGCTCTGTTTTTTCAGCTTTGGACCAACAATCTCATTGCTGTGAATAGCTTCTTTGCTTATATGCAAATGAAAGAGGGAAATCCCTCATTCAACATGCTTCTACAGCACTTAGAAATGTGTAGAAAGCATCAAACAGACCAGTAGTAAGCGGGAGATGTTATTGGAACTCTCCTCCCATAACCCTGTCTGAGCCTGTGCTGTCCAGTGTGGTCATTAAAGAGCACAAGTGACACGAAAGTTCTTGAAATGGGCCAAACCCAAAGGAGAAAGACCGTATGTACTGACTACTCACCAGTTCTGGAAGGCTCCGTATGAGCAGAGCATGGAAAATATCTAGGTGATTTTTCTATTGATTACATTTTGAAGCAATAGTATTTTGGTGATGTTGGCTTTAATGCCACCATTTTCTTTTTGCTTTTTAAAATTCTGATTACTACAACACTGCAAATAATGGAGAAGGCTTGCATTATAATTTTGAACTGGACCACACCTAGACAAATGAACACTGACCAAAATGCCCCACGACTCTGTGTTTTGAGTTGCGACTCATATTTCTTGGTATTGTTATGATTATCAGTATTGATTTACTCTTAGTCTACTTTGGTAAAAGTATTTCAGATGGTTCAGGAGCCCAAGAGTGAAGAGTGTGATTGGGGGGAACCTAATTTAGCTCTAAGCTCTCAGGTAGCCAAGGCAAATAAAGGAGATGCATTTGGGTCATGTGGATTGCTTGAGAAGCTGTAGGATTCCTGTAAATTCATTAAACAAGAACTGCTTTCTCCTGGCTCTGGATCCCCATGGATTCCTGGTGCAATCCTGAAATTGCCTACACACCTGCACCTTTCCCTTCTCCACAAACAAAGCTTTAAGAACTTAGAGGGTTGTGAGTCACACACATGCAATGACAATAATTACACCTCCCTTTGTTTATGTAAATGATCTGATTTGATCCTCGAATCAGCCCTGCAGGAGGGGACGTGCAAGGACTATTGTTTCTACATTGTGATGACCAAAGTGCAGATAAGGTAGGGCAAGGCTCAAGCCCTCATTGCCCAAAGCAGAAAACTCCCTATGCTTTTGGCAGTCATGTCTACTGTAGTGTGAAAAAGATTCGCAGGGGAAAGCAGAGAGAAAGCTGACTGTCAAGAAAGGGAATGCACAAGCAACGGTGAGGCTCATAGCTCTACCCACGAAATGTGCTTTAACCAGGTCACAGACACAGACATCTCTATGCATGCCTACTCGCGGAGTTTACTGCGAGGCATTCAACTCAGGAGAATCGATGTCTGGGTCTCAGGAGGATGGATAAGAGCTCACCATCTTGCTCACCCCCAAGAGCAGTTCTCCTGGCACCTTACCACATGCCCCAGTCACCTGCCATTGTTGCAGGTCACTTTCACCCAGAGGCCTGGGCAGGCCCCCTGGGATTTGCCTTCATTACCAGCTCCCGACCCATGCTGAGATGACTGTTGTGAGCTTTAAGGAGTCAGATCTAAGGTGCTTGCTTCCTTCTCTTCTCCCAAACTATCTGGGTCCTACAGACCCAATTTGCAGTCTTGGCAAGGAATCAGAACCTCCCCAGAAGACTCTAATGAGCGTTGAATACACAGGCCAACTCATTCACAGTTTCTAGGAGTGGGGCTCCGAGGTTGGTACATCACAACCCCGTCCCTGGGCATGCACTACCATCAGAATCTGTACTAGAAACATCACCTTCAGGATCAGAGGGGTCAAGTAACTTAAGTAGTCCCTTCTGCCTGGAGATTTCACCTTGAATTTGCTCCAGTTGGAGCACAGAGATCCACCTCTTTTGCTACCTAAAACAAGGTGTGTTCCACGCCCCATCACTCATTCTTTTTCGAATATACTTATGGAGGTAAATTGGGCACAAGCGGGGCGCTGAGGTGGTGAGGTCCAGCCCCCCCCCCACCCAGTGTGCTGTTTATGTGGGGTTAAAAGGTACATGAGCCAGCCATGGGCCCCTGCAAACAAGACTCAGGCAGACAGAAATTGACAGAAAGGAAGAGAGAAAATGGGAATGAGCCTGAGGCGATGAAGTAGGTGGGCGGCGGCCTGGTCAGCATAGCAGCCATCTCTGAGGGAGACGTGGGTAGAAGCGCTGGAGCGCACAGCTGGGAGCTGGGCTATGTTGGGCCCAGGGCAGCTTGGGGAAACACTGGCAGGGAGCTGTCAAAATCTCCATTTCCAAGTTCTGCCTCTTGCTAAGCCCCCAGGGAAGCACAGAGTGGGGCCTCAGCGTCTTCTCAGAGATGGCAAGTGCAAGCCACCTGGCTCTCATCCTGGGCCACCCCGTCAGACAGCAAGAAGCTCTCAGGTTAGCAGAAACCCAAGGCACGCTGGCAACCCTGCTCCCTGCTGCTGCAGGAACCCCTCAGGTCTCTTTCAGGCCCAGGCAGAGTTGGCGGTGGCGCTGCAGCCACCAGAATTTCCACACCACTCCCTTTTTTTCTCTCTCAAATAAACAGCTGGCGAATGTGACATCAATTTAACTGTAATGACTGCTTTTCATTTCATTTTCATCTTGAATCTATAGCGGTGCTGTAGATCGGGGTCCTGGCTGGTGCCCACGGCTCTGGCCGCATGTCTGGTTTGCATTTCGTCTCTCAGCTCCTTTTGGGTAGCCGTCTGCAGAAGCCTGCACAACCCTAATTGCAGTGTAGGGCGAAGCTGCTGCTGACTGTAGCGTTTTCAGTTTCAGAATCAAGGCAAGTATCTCCTAGGAGGGGGAGAGAAAGGCCTCGCTAAGGTTCCACCCTCTTACCAGGGCCTTATCTTTCCACATTTTTAACATCCAACATTTTTTAAAATTGAGTGCATAATATGGCTATAAAACAGCAGTTGAGATAATGCGGTCACCCTGCTGGTTTATATACGTCTTTTCTCAGTTTCAAAATGTCCCTTTCGCCTCCTCCTCCTCTGACAGGGGCCTCGTTTCCCATTAAAAATGCTGGCAGCTTTGACGTGAGGATAAAAATGCAGGCTGAGCTCCTTTCTCCAAGTAATGCTTGCTGCTGAGTGCTTCCTGGAGGCCTCCCAGGCTGTGGGGAGAGCCGTGGTGCCAGCGCATGGACATTTCCAATTGTTGGCCCCGAGACCGGCTGTGTAAAAGGTCCAATAAAATATTTTCACATCAAATGTGCAAGGAAAAGAAGGATTTTCTCCAAGATGGCAGGGAACACTTGCCCCTGTTTTGTCCTAGTTCACGGAAAGAGAGACAAAGGAGATGCTGAAAAAGTGTGGCGCCGTGGATGGAAAAGAGAGGGAGCTAGATCGGGTTGTGTTGGGGTGGGGTGGCCGGGGCACGCCGCAACATGTTCCAGTCACTGGCGCTCGGCTCTGCACAGAATCCTCACTGCATAAACACTTGCTGAGCTGAGGTCGGTCGTTGACGTGCAGGTGTCCACTGTCCTCCAGGCTCGTTCTGCATGCTTTGTCGTCTCTTTTTCTCTACGTGTTCTCATTCAGCTTGAGGTGCCTGCAGCCATGGCGGAGCTGGGTTCTGGGGACCCAGCATGACCCCGCAGAAGCACACCCACAAGAGACCGATGCCCCGGATCCATCCAAAGACCTTCCGGTGTGCCCATAAAGAGGAGGACAACTTTGCAATGACAAATCTTCACCGCAGGGGATTGTGTAGGGGGCAATCATGCTAACTCCCAGCAGGCACCTGACCTGAGGCTCTCCCAGGGGATAAGAAAGCTGGCACTCGTGACTAGAGCTGCTGAACCCGAGGTCCTAAAGCAGACAAGGTATGCTTGCGTGCCCCCAGGGCTCCTTGCTTCTTACTGGAGTTACACGGAGCAGCCCCCATGGCTTCTCCTCACTGCCCAAGGTGCAGTAGAGCCCACCCGTGACCACCACTGCTCTGCTAGGTGCCTTCCTGTCCACCTCATCTGACCTGGTGGTCTTTCTCACCAGAATGTGCCATGCCCTGGTGACAAATGAGGGTGCTTAGTGACCAGCAGCGCCACCCTGTCCTTCCTTGGCCAACAGGCATTCACATATTCTCAGGGCTTCCTGATTTTTTCCAGTGTCCTCCGCTGTCTCTGTACCCCTCCCGATACCCACCAACAGAGATTTGCCTATCTCATTGCCCTGGGCCTGCGCAGACCCTTTTTCTTCTGTGGAACTTTGTTATTCTCAATGAGACTCTCCCGTTTCTGTCATTCTCTCCTTGTTGTTCTTTTGCATTTTTTCCCTGGACCTGGAGCTAATTTTTTCTCTTTCCTCAGTCATCCATCCTTCACCTTCCTGACACTTTTCTGACTTCTCTTCAACTTCCCACGCCCTCAGATCCTAAGGCTATTTCCTTAACTGGTCATTACAAATGAAATTTTATGTTTACACAAAAATGGGGAAACCATAAAGCAAAGTGTTAGAATTACTATTTGTTGTCCTTGTTTCACATGTGTGGCTACCAGAAATCAGCTAGGCCTATGAAGCAAAATGATGGGAATTTCTTCGAAAGGTCAGAGTTGTCTCCTGACCTCCAGAGAAGAACTAAGTTTGGAGTATATATTTGGGGCAATGGGAGACTCACCGAAGGCATAGAAGGAGGATAACATGACCAGAAGTGGTGTCACTGGGGAGGGTGGATAAGGAGATCGAAGAGGCAGTTGGAAGGCTGAGGGCCAAGGGGTGATGTGATAGGGACCAGAACAAAGACACCAGTGGTGGTACCAAGAGAACGTGGATGCAGGAGAGGCTGAAGACATCTTAGATGGGGAGAAGAGGAGGGAAGATGAGGAGAGATCTGCAGGTTGCCCGAGATACTGCTTGTACCATGAGGTAGGCGATGGGGTCCTGGAGGCTACGGATGGAAATAACAAGTTTACATAGGAAATAGAGTTTTGTTTGGAATGCAGTGTGAGTGAAGGACCTGAGGAAAAGATAGATGATAGCTACCTTGACCTGGGGCACTCACACGGCTTGACATCCTGTCATAGGGAGGCCAGCTGGCAGCAAGTCTGCGTCCTGAGGAGGTCAGACCCCAGACACCTTAGTTCTTGGTGTTCCTCCTGCAGTGTGGACACACCACAAAGGCCACCAAAGTCAGAGGGCCTCAGGTTCTGCTGGGCCACGAGTCCAGTTTGGGTGCTAATGCTACTCTAATCTGATTATTAGCCTATCCTTACTTTTTTTAAATGGAGGATCTCATTAGGCAGCTCCAACTCACAGTGCTCTTCCTGTTTTCAGCCTCTGCAGTGCTGGGATTACAGGTGTGCACCACCACGCCCAGACTCGGGAGCCAACTCAGTGCACCTGGGGGTGGGGCCCACACTGCATGTGGTGCCAGTGATCGAATTCCAGCCTCTACACTTGCCTAAGCAGGCGCTAGCTCACTGACCTATCTCGATGACCCTCACTCTTACTTTTCATAGTACTTAATTCCTTTGTTTTATATGTTTTATCCCTTTTTTTTTTTGGAAAACCATTTCATCCTCACCGGGAAAGACAAACAATATAGGAAGGAGGTTTGGTTTCTGCTGAGAAGAATTTCCATTCCAATCTAGGAACAAATTCAGTTTAAGAGAAATAATTTGAGAAATAAAAAAGAAAAATCACCTAACATGGGACTTGGTAGTCAAAGTTGAGAGAACGTAGAAATGAGCAAAGGACTTTGGTTGTGCTGTGAGTCAAAGTGGTTAATTTAAGAAAAAAAAAAAAAAAAAAAAAAAAAGGCAGAGCAAAAGCAGGCCCTACCAGTTCCTCCAAAGCCTGTGTCTCTGACACCCAGCCAAAGTCAATGTTAGCTAAAGAGGCTTGGCCCCTGTTCAGTGCGATCAAAAATGAATTAGGAGGATGCATATAAACAGGGCTTAGAGTTCCCTCTCTCTCTCTCTCTCATACACACACACACACACACCATGAGTAAGGATAATAATTACAGGCTTTTAATAAAAGCTAACGCAGTGATAACAGCTTTATGTAGTTAGAGCTGTTTGTGCTAAGATCTGACAGCAGCTGATGTGTGATTTGAGCCATTAGCCAAGAAGCTAAGTGCTGGGTGCAGCCCATCTCTGCCTCTCTCTCTTCCACGCCCCTTCTCTCACCTGGAGACTCAAGCAGTTGCAGGGTCCCTGGGCCCATCTGGACTTAGCGCCTGGGATCCGGCTGCAGGAGACGATTTATCGAGTGCAGCGTGGCCTCTGAGCTCCCCCACTATTCAAACACCTAGTAGGGAAATTTCAAGGGAAGGTCTGGATTTTCCTTCCTCCATTGCCATCATCTGGACCCATGATATTTCCAGATTTCACTATCTCTCTCTCTCTCACACATGTGTAAACACACACACACACACACACACACACACACAATTTATTTATTTATTTATTTATCTATCTATCTATCTATCTATCTATCTATCTATCTATCTATTTTTGGCGAGCTTCAGCTCTGTAGAGGGCATGCTGGGAGTATGGAGCCAAAAGGACAACTGAAATTCTAACCAATGATTCTAGGAGAAACTCCAGTTAATAAAACAAGCCTGCACCTCCGGTGAGCCCTCCCTCTACCTCATTCATAAGTGCCACTGTATGCCACGACATACCACTGTACAGCTGCTGAGACACGTCATTGGGAGCGTAGAATTTAATCTCCTAGATCTGGACCCTGACCTCAGAGCCCTCGTTTTGTGCTGCGAGGTGAACCCATGGGAATCCCCAGTAGAATGGAGTTCTTAAGTCCTTTGCAGTAGAATGAAGACTCAAAGGGAGTGAAGGAGACCCAGGTCCCTGACAGCCCCGCTCTGGCAGGCACAGTGATCGGTGACACACGCTCCTCAGGTCCAGAAGCCCTTGTCTGGGCATCACTGTCCTGAGCAGCTCATGCTCCTTCCTCCACTAGGGAAAGAGGGAGGGAGTCCTCCACGCCACTGCTCTCTCCTTTCTCTGCACAAATGCAAACGGAGCACATAGCACGTGCACCACACTACTCTAGCTATGGGGACACTGTGCTAACTCAGACGCACACAGTCTCCCTCTCAGGGACTCCACATGTTCTTGCAAAAGAGTCTGAATTGGCTGAGCATGGTGGTGCATGGTTGTAATTCCAGCTATGGGGGAGGCCGAGGCTGGAGGATTATAAATTGGAGGCTAGGTTGGGAAATTTAGCAAGCTTCTGTCAAAAAATGTTAAAAAAAAATTGCTGGAATATGCTTTAAAGGAGGGGTATCCTGGAGTTTAATTCCTAGTACTATCAATGAAGAGGAAAAAAAGAGAGAGGAAGAGGGAGCAGTGGAAGAGGGGAGGGGAGGGGCAGGAAAAGAAGCAGGAGAGGGAGTAGGAGAGGAAAAGGGAGAAGAGAGGGAAAGTGGGAGGGAGAGGGAGAGCGGGGAGGGGGACAGAAAAGGAATTAGAGAGGGAGGAGGCAGAGGAGGGGGAGAGAGAGAGGGAGAAGAAGGGAAGGGAGGGATGGGTGGAGGGAGGGAGAGAGAGCGAGCGAGAGAGCGAGCGAGAGAGCGAGAGAGAGTCAATGCACAAGACTATGTAGTGACAGCGATGGCACAGATTTCACCACTCAACACGAAGCCTCTGATCTCGCTGAGGTTCAAATTGGACAGCAAGGCTCTTGTCAGACATGTAGTCAGTCACCTCTGCTTCTTCCAAGAGAAGATCAGCTCAGCTCTCCCAACCTTTAAGCCTGCTAAGGGCCCCTGGCAGGATTCTCTGCCTCTTCTTCCTCGATGGAGACATGATACCCCTCCAATCGGGTGACTGACAGTGACGCCATCATCGGCTGAGTTCCAGGCTCCAGGCAGTGTGCCTGGCCTTCACCTGCCCTGGTCCCTGTAGTCATCCTTATGAGCCACAACTTTGGATTCTTTGCAGGTGAAGAAACCAAGGGAGATTCTGCAGAGCAAGCTCTTCTTCCTGTGTACCACAGGAAGCTTCTGGGGTGTCCAGTCCTGATCATTCTCCTGAAAACCCCCGGAACACCCTGTGACACTCCAGAAAGAACAGCACTCCAAATTCTTAAATATTCTAAAAGTTGAATATATCCATTGGACACCCTCAAAGCTTTTGGAAAAATTCTTATACTCAGGGTCTTAGTAAATTGAGACTTGGCGTAGGATCCTGAGTGTTATAAATGTGTTCACCTGTCCCATGTGGATAAAGGCTAGTGTGCAGCCCATCTCTTCCAGGTTTATTAGGTACCATTGACCAATAAAAACTGTATATGAAGAGCCAAGGAGATAGCTCTGCAGCACAAGTGCCTCCCTGGCAAGTGCAAAGTTGTGAGTTTGAACCTTATCTCCCCAAAACAAACAAACAAACAAATAAACAAACAAAAAACTGTATGTGCTTGAGGTATATAAGGTGACACTTTGATATATCTCTACACTGTGAACTAATTATCACTGGTAAATTAATTAACATTTCCATCATCTCATGTAATTAGATTTTTTTTTGAAGAAATCTATTCTCAGCAAAATTCAAGTATACAATATAGTAGTATTGACTATTTTGGAAGATGGGTCCCTAGGTGGCCTTGAGTGACCCACTCTGTCCCTCACTTGTACTTTACACAGTAACTAGGTGGTACTGAGAATTCAGAATCCTGATTAAAGGGGAAGAAGCCAGAAGAGTCCAGCCCATCTTTCTTGCTCCAAGAACAGGGTCTTTGGCAGGGCTGGGACATGGATGACAAGTATTCCAAGTGACTTACAGGTTCCAGGTGCATAGAAGGTAGAATTGATTTTGTTTATGTCAGTGCCCCTCAGACAGGGATGGTTTTGTGTGCCTGGTGTCAAGTGGCAGTGTCTGGAGAGAGTTTTGCTTGTAGAAACTGAACAGCTCTTCCAGAATCACATGGGCATGATGAGGGATGATGCTGAACAATGCCAGGGTGCCCAGGAAAGTGCCTGACTGGGGAGTCTATGGCTCCAGTGCCAATGAGGTTGAGCTTGACACATCCTGGCTTGTACTGAGGAAGATTTCAGGGCTTGGATTAGGAAAAACACCTCTTGGGGTGCTGTGCTAGACAGATTATGGCTGGCAGGGGGAATGTACGCCTGGGCGGGGGCCAACTGTGGGTGTCTGGGCGATATTTACTGGGCTGAATTAAGGACAGCCTGGTATTTAAGGCCTGCTCGGCAAGGTGTCCTATGCACGTCCTACATGAAAAGCACACAGTCTTTAGGGCAGTGGTGATCTGTTTTAGTGTCTAGGACTGGTTGGCTGCCCATCAGCTTTTATTGGACACTCACCTGTCAAGGGGCCGTGAGACACGTGACAAACACAGATGTGTCACACCTTCCCTCATGGTCTAGCAGACCATGGTGAGTTCTTGGGCTGGAGCCATCACAAGGAGTAGCGTTCAGAAGTGTGAGGGAATTGTGCAGGAGCTTGGAGTTTGCACCATGAAAGGTGATTTTGTTTAGCCCTGCATCCCTCTAACAGGAGGGTGCAAGGTTCAACACGTCACAGAGTCGCATCCCATTGAAGAGCTATTCACACCACTGGGTGACCCAATTATATTCAACGTCCCCCCTGAGTATAGAGACATACGTTACCAAGCCTAAATTGAGTCTGTTTTGTCAACAGAAAGAAAAATAACTATCCAGCCATTTCATATGGGTGGATCACTGGGCTCAGTGCATTAGGTTCATTATAGAGAATACGTAATTTCATAAGATATAGCCACTACATATATTTTACCCTTCCCATGGTGGATGTGTATTTTATGCCATAGGTCTATGGTTATCCTATTTTATAGATGAGGAATAGTAAGGGTTGTCATAAGAAGGCACTAAAAGAAGCTGGGATGTTGTGTGTGGTCTGTACACAACTTTCAAGTAACACCTATGGAAAGAGGGAGAAGATTAATATTCCAGTGAGAAAAGCTGGCAAGTACAACCTCAGGCACCTGGTCAAGGTCACCAGAGACAGAGATGCGTCATGTTGACAACATGCACTCCTGCCATCGTGGGATGAGAAAGGCACTGCTTCCTCTGGACTGCCTCTTCAAAACCCACAGCACCCTCCAGTCATGGCCAAAGCATCAGGTGAACCCCACTTCTGCAAAGGTGAACCACTTCTGCAAAGTGAAGTGGTTTTCACGGAGATTTGAACCACCAGAAAGACAGCACAGCATCCTGGGAAGCGGAATCTCCAGGTGGGGGCGGAGGCAGCTCAAGAAATCCCTTTTGTGTTCCTGTCATCTCAGGGGGATCAGGGTGCAGGTAAAATCTCCATCCCCCTTGAACTCAATCATTTTGCAATAAGAGTCAGCTCTAGACTTTATGATGGTGTTACATATTGCTTTCCTTTGAATAAATGGATCTCACTTTTATGCTCTAGTTGTATATCCCAATGTGTTTAGCAAGATCTTGGAGACAACAGAAATTAATACAGTAGAAATGTACTAACTGTTTATCTGCTCACTATTTCTGTGCTTCTAAATTGCATGACTTACTGTGCTGTATGCCTCATTTAAGCGGCTCAAGATATCCTGTGTGAGATAAGGTGCAAAGAGTGTCCAAGAATCCTACATAATCCCCTTGCTTTGTTTTTTATATCTCTCTTTTTTCAGTTATATGGTTATATTGATCTTTTTTTTTTTTAATATTAAACCCACCATGAAGTTCAGGCATTTTCATGCATTAGCTCTTGCAGATTTAATTTCCTTTACGTGAATATACCTTTACTTCCTGTGTACACTTGGAAGAAAAAAAAAAAAAAACAACTCCTACTCATCCTACCAGACCTCTTAAATATCATCTCTTCTATAGCGTTTCTCTGGGATGTCATTTCTATTTCTTGTATTTACGTTGATTGCTGAATTTTGTTATCTCATTGCAATTTTGGATTTGTCTTTATTTATCTTCATGTGTAAACTGTGCAAAAGAGGAGAAGGAGCTCTCCTACATCATGCTTTTATCTGTGAGACTTAGTATGGGGTGCTTTTTGCAATAAATGCTTATTGATGAATTGAATGGAATCATTTGTGCTTGGATCCATAAGTTACTGCACTTCACAAGAAAGAAAAGTAGAAAACAACACTTTGTTATATCCCTGAACTTGCAAGAGAGCCTCACTTGCTAATGAGAAAATAATTCTCTTCTAGATGCTACAGATGCTCGGTGACTCTTCCC
Organism: Myocastor coypus; assembly: GCA_004027025.1. Classification (NCBI taxonomy): domain Eukaryota; kingdom Metazoa; phylum Chordata; class Mammalia; order Rodentia; family Myocastoridae; genus Myocastor; species Myocastor coypus. The sequence goes on along the minus strand of PVJA010006937.1, from coordinate 17,993 downwards.
AACATGGTTCACACCCCTGTCTTCCACGTCCTTTGTATGTCTTCTGGGTTTGAATGCATGGGAGAGACAGACCTTCTCACCCAGTTATGCTAACACATAAAAGTCAGCCTGGCTGTTCACAACTCACAACCGATAGCCTCGCTGTCAAAGAGCAGGGCCCTTCAGCCTCAGTCCTGCCCCATGCTTGCAAAGGACCAGAGCTTAGTTCTCTTTCCACAACGCCACAGCTACCCCCTGCTCTGTGACAGGTGTCAATGTGCGCTCCTTGCAACACAATTGGATGAAGTGAAGCTGGCCACGGCAGACACAGCAAAGAGGGGGACAGTGGATTGGCACCCACGCTGATGCCTGTTGTCCCATCCAGAGGTTCAGCAAGGGATGACACAGGAAGCCAAGAGGCAGGCAATGACCAGGAAGTGACCAGGAAGTGGACTGCGTGTTGGTTGAAGACCAGATCTAGGAAAAGCTAATTTCCTTGGGTTCTTCTTGTTTGGAGAACTAGTCATGAGAAAGGTCGTAGGAGAATGCCAAGAGCTGTGCCATGTGCAGGCACCTCTGATGGCCTGGTGTGCCAGGAAAAGGAAATTTCCACTGTGGTTTGCCCTGCTCAGGGGGGCCTGGCAGCACCCTGGGTCTCTGAGCACCCACCTCTGCATGGCTAGCAGGCTCCAGGTTCTGCCAGAGGCAACGAAACACCATTAAGTGCTTAGTCCGTTACCCTATTCAGAGGAAATATTCTTTGAGAGAATTATTTAAGCCTATGTAAATCAGTCACTATGAGAAGATAAGAGAGGGAGGGGGCAGGCAGAGTTGAGTTGGGTGATAAAAATAGAGTCTTCTCTCCATTTGGACTGATTGTGAAAAGGTTTTTAACCATTGCAACTGAATCCTTTTCAGAAGCTCCCTCGCTCCCTCTTTTCTTTGCCTGAGTTGCTATGAGCACATGAATCATCTCTTTAGCACAATGACAGCAAGTGTAGCATTTAGGAGCGGACCCTGATTTTCCACTGTTTGTTCTTTGCTCTCAACAAGATAAGCTGTTGTTATTTCTTTCTTCTTGAACAAGCGCACCATGATTGCTGAAGTGGTAAGAATAATTGGACCAAATAGTCATGCGATTAATGCAAACAGAGGGAATTCATCTGTTTCGAGTACAGTCAAAGCACTTCTGAAGACGCGGAGAGCCTGCTTTCTCTGTTTATTCCTGGGTTGGAGAACAAATGTTGCTGAGTTCACTGCCACAGATCCTGAGTTTCTTGCACAGGGTAGAGACCTTAAATGAACTGGTTAAGGGAGAAACCAGTCCTATCTCGGAGGAAGAGGCTAGAAGGTGGGTGCAGAGTGCGTGCAGGGCCCATGGCTGCTCTGGTCCAGGGGATGCAGGGACTTTTGCTTTCTTAATGATGCATTTTAATTAAAAGGTGATAAGGCAGCCAAGCGAGCATAAGAGCAGGGAAATTAGCATCAGTTAGAGCACGGAGGGCTCAGCTCTCTGCCCAGTGTCATTCGATGCCACAGGCACAAAGCAGGGGCCATTATCTGCCCGGGAAGGTGGAGGATACTGAAGGCTCAGAAGTGAGCTGCGCAGGATCTGCACGCTGAAACACTGTCCTGTGAATGCAGAACACTCCATCCTGGGGTGATGGTGACCACCCATGCTCAGGGTCACTCTCCCCGCACTGGCTTGGTTTTCATGGTAACTGGATGGCCCAAGTTTCCTCTTTTAAAGAAAGAAAAACCAACCCAGATAACAGCTATGTGGAAAGCATAGGAAATAGTGCAGTGATGCAGGCTGCCCACACTGACCACTCCTGACCCGGAGACCTCTGCCCTCTGCCATCTGGGACACCTTCTCCCTCACCCATGCAGCGGTGCAGGGCTCCCTGGCTCAGCTCTGCATGCAATTGGCCGGATACACCTAGGCCGGGTTAAATTCCTTAAAATACTACTTTTTTTCCCCAGGTCACTTGGTTACTTTGCCAGCTCCCCGATGTCCAAGACCCTGGGCACCTGGCTGTGGCCTGGCTGTGTCCTCTTGATGTCACTGCCTGTCCATCATCCCACGCTTCCCACCCTGGATCTTCCTTTGGATGCCCTTTACCTCCTACCTCAGCGTGACACTCACCCTTGTCCCTCATTGGAGGATCTGAATCCTGGGTACCTTTTGAATGTCCTACACACTACACATTCTCCTGAAAGTGTCCCTTATAGTATAAACCTCCAGAGACCAGAGTATTCTTCCCAGCTTCTGGATCCCAGGCTGTTGGTGACCATAAGTCTATATGGTCTAATTCCTGAAATGCCTCTTGATGACTGCTATCCACGGTTTGTGGGTAGGTATCCCCCAAAACCACATGCAGTCATGGGGCAGGCAGTTTCTGGAATTTGTGATGGATTAATGTGGGAATTGGTGCCCACACCTGCCCTGGGACAGGTGATTTGCATTTGCATGTAAGGAAGGAGGAAAAGTTAGCTGCCTGAGCTGCTGCTTCTCTTCCCCTGGCTCTTGCTCTTAGCTGCTGCCATGAAAGGCTGCCCTCTGCCATGTGCCACCCTGCCTTGGAACTACCTGAGTATGGACTGGAGTCTCCAGTAACTTTGAGCTAAATAAGCCTTTCCTTCCCTAATTTGAGTGTCAGGTGCTTGTCCCAGCAACGAGAGAAGGGTAAGACATGGACCTTGGTTCTCCTTAAAGACAGGTGTGAGCAAGAAGACAAGTGTCATCCTTATGTCCTCTCATGCCTGCTGGAGAGATGAGGCTACCTCAGGCCTGGAGATGGGATGGTTCCACAGGAAGAAAGGCCTGAGTCTAGAAGCTGAGTTAAAGGTGGACACTTAGGAAAGCAGAAAGATGGAATTCTGAGCAGGAAAGAAGCTTGTACATTTTGGGGAAGCACGCAAATCCATGCTGATGCCAAAGTCTGAATTTATATGTGTTGGAGAGACAGAGAGTGATGTCCAGGTTGCTCAGCGACCACAGACGAGTGTTACTGCACTTCTTCCCTCCAGCTCTATCCTGTGTTCTCTTCCTCACTCCTAGGAACCAGCCTTCAACCTTGAGCTGTATTTTTCTTTCCCTTTGATGAATGGGCTTTCATTATTTTGCTTAATTTTTCCTGTGTTTGTTAAACAGAGAGAAGAATGAAGGTGATGAAATTAATGAAGCCCTTGCCCACTTTCACTATGGGAGCATAGGCCCTTTGCTCTTGCGTTTGACATGACAAATCCCCTGAATGTTGCTTTGCCTGACACTGGGATTCCATGCTGGGTTGAACTGTATTCTGCTCTCCAATTGGAATTCTTTGAAAATCCAGGTCCTCCTCTAAGTTTGCCAAGGACCAAGAGCAAGGGAAGTTATTATCCCAGGTTAGGGTGCACTGTGGCTGTGGCCCTGAGATTGAGTCGCCATCTTTTAGTTGAGCCGTGGAGTAACGCTACATGGGTGACGGTTTTCTCACCTGATAAAGGAGCAAAGGAAGCCAGAGGATTGGAGCAGGTGTTTCTGGCTCCATAAGCCTTGTGAGTGTGGTGAGTAGCAGATGCCATGGGCTGCCCGCTCCTCCAGATTTGATGTCTGTTGTGCTCTACCCAAGGACTGGCCAACTTTTCTCACCACCTTCCCATCCTTGGATTTACATTGCTCCTCCATAGCTCTTGTGACACTCAAAAATAGGTGTATTTGACTCTAAAATCTGCACCCTTCACTTAGCACCATGCTGTGGAAACAGCTCTCAAAGGCTTTCCTTCACTGGGGCAAGATCAAGGAACAGGGGTGCAGCCCTATTCCACAGAGTCCTTGAAATAATAGCTGGAGCAACCAGGCAAGAGAAGGAGACACAAGGGCTATGTGTGGGGAAGAAGGAAGTGACATGATGGTTCTTTGCAGACGACATGGTCCCCAACACAGAAGATCCAAAGGCGTTTTGTAAAATATCTTCTAGAAATGATAGCAATGAGAAGGAACACAAAATCAGCATCCAGCAATTGATAGCATTCCTGTATAATCACAACTCATTGAGGACAAAATTAGAAAAAAGATCAATCACCAAGAAAATTAAATGGGAATTAACTCAAGGAAGTAAAAGCCCTCTATATCACTTTGAGAGAGGACATTAAGGAGGACAACAGACAGACTACTTGAGTATATATACAGTTACTTTCTCTTTGTTCAGTGAAAAGAAAGATCTGTATTAATGATGATTAGACAGAAATCATGTCTGCATCTTGTACTCTGAACAATAATGATGAAGACAGAAATATATAATGTATTAATTATTGTAAAAATTAAAAAATATTAACTGCTCCCCAAAAGAAAATAGAAATATGTCCCCTGGTTGGATAGAATCACTATAGTTGAAATGGATATACTTCCAAAATTGATATATAGAATTAATATGACCCTAATGAAAATACCACATAATTCTTCATAGATGTATGGGAAAAAAAAGTCCTAAAATTCATATGGAATCAAAAGAGACTAAAAATAGCAAAAGCCATTGAATGACAGAGCAGTAGGCATCCCAACTTCAGATTGGAAGCTATATTATAAAGCCATATTAATGAAAACAATATGGCACTCACACTAAAACAGACATGTGGATCAATGAAACAACACAGTAATCAGAAGTGACTTCAGTCACTCTGGAAGAAAGACAGCCTCTTTACTAGCTGGTGCTGGGAATATTGGATATCCCCATGGAGAAGACTGAGTTTAGACCTGTGTGTTTGACCATGTACTAAATTATAATAGAAATGAATGAAAATTCTGAATGTTAAAACAGAAAGAGTTAGCTTGCTCAAGATAAAGCAGGCAAAACTTTTCAAGGTATAGGCGTAGTCAAGGACTTTCTGCACAGAGCTTCAGGAGTACAAGAAATAGCACCAAGAATCAACAAATTCATGTTTCCATAATGTCAAATTAAAGAGCTTCTCAATGGCAAAGGAAGCTACTGGCAGAGCAAAGAGATGACCTGTAGAGTGGGAAAGCCATTGTCAACTACTCTTGGACAGAGGACTAAAACCTAGAACTCCGTATGGAGAACTCAATAAACGCTTCAAGGAAGTACTAATACATAATGGCCAATAAATACATTTATATTTATTTATTTAAATAAATAAATGTAAATTTATTAAATTAATTTAATATAATTAAATGAATATAAATGTCTTACATTGCTTATTGTTGGTTAAATGAAACTGTAATACAAATTCCATCTTACTCCAGAAAGAACAGCCAACGTCAAGAAATCAAATAATAACAGAGGTTGGTGAGGCTGCAAGGAAAAAGTAGCACTTCTGTATGGTTGGTGGGAGTATGCACTAGTACAATCACTGTGTAATCATTAGGGCGTTTCCTCAAAAACCTGAAACTACGCCTGTGCAAACATCATATTGTTTCTCTAGTGTAAGAATCTGAAAGAGTAAATAAAATCTGAAAGGTACAATAGACATTGTAAAAGAGAAAGGCTCTGTTCAAAGGGAGGGAACAACTGGGACAAAGCCAACGATAGCAGGGGGAGGAAAAGGGGAAGAGATGTATTTGTGCATATATGCAGGTTGGCCTGGATAATTGTTGCTGATCTCTGCTGGTCTGCACAGGGGAGCAGTTGATTCTTGAATGTTTTTCTTCTCAACATTTTTAATTTCTTGTAATTTTTTAGTCTGTATCATTTCTAATGTTTCTTCTTACTATTTTGTATTCCCTTTAGATAATTAAAAAAACCTCTGAAACTAGAAATTGCATTTTCCCCCGCTGTCTCCTTTCTAGTTATCTTCCCCAAAGAATTAAAGATATCATATTACAGTGGTGCGCTCATATCCGTGTTTATAGCTGCTTTATTCATAATAGCTAAATCTTGGAAATGTCCGATATGCCCACTAACACACTCAGGGGTACAGAAAATGTAGTATTTGTACATGATGGAATACTACTCTGTAGAAAAGAAAGATGCACTTCAGGCATGGGTAGGTACATGGATGCACCTGAGACCATGATATTAAGTGAAGCAAATGAGATGCAGAAGTTTAAATTTCCCATGGATTCTCTCATACAAGAAACCTAAAATATAAATAGAGAACAAAATAAAAGCTAGATAATAGGAACTTGGGAGATGATCTACAAATAGGGAGGGAAATGAGAGATGGATGGAGGGAACAGAGAGGGGAATGAAAGAGAGTAAAAGAAAATTAACAGAAGAAAAAGTGGAGCTAGATAGAGCTTTTGCAAATGGGAAAGAGACCAAGCAGAAGCAGATAGAGGGGGCAGGTGTGGTGGCCAACCAAAGAATGAAGATGCATTTTGTCCATATGCCAGCTCCTTGTGACAAATGCACAGCTCCTTGTGACAAAAGTCACTCTGCATTGTGAACAGTACTAATGGAATTAAATTTATAAAGAAAAACATATGAAAGAGAGAAAGTAGAATCCATAACATTAAAAATGACACATGGTGCCTGGCACTGTGGGGCACACCTACAACCCAGCACTCTGCAAAGCTGACAGGAGGATCACAAGTTTTAGCTCAGCTGTGGACTGAGAGCCATAGCCAGTCCCTCCCTCATAAAAGTTGGGGTGGTGGAGCCAGGGCGGTTAGCTCAGTGTGAAGGCCCTAGGTTCAAACGCTAGTACTGTTCCCCCCAAAAAAGAAAGAAAAAAAGAGTAAAGGGAGGAGGGAAAGAAGGAAGGAGGGAAGGAAGGAAGGAAGGAAGGAAGGAAGGAAGGAAGGAAAAGAGTGACAGATTGGCTCTTCCAGGGTTCTTTTGTGACCAATCATATTGCCACCATTGAGGACGTGTTTGGATGGCACTCCAGTGGGACAGCAAGGACCATCCCAAGAGCACAGAAGTGTCTGCCGCCAGCAGTGAGCCATGAGGAGTGGCTGTGGGCCTTCTCCTTTCTGGGTCTTGCTCCTATTCAGTGTGGCTTCATGCTTCCACCCAGCCTGGTGCGTGGGGGTAAAGGCCAGGGTGTGACATCAGTCCAGCCTCCCTGACTGCCCAGGATCTCCTGAGCAGTGTGTTCCAGGAGGCCTGCTCAAGCCTGAGGCCTGCCCTGGCTCACGGCTTTCTGTGTGGGTGGGCCCAAATAACTCATTTCTGTTTCAATGAGTTCAGCTTCAGCTCTGCAGGTAAAACGTGTCTAATGCTTGGCTATAAGGATTTCACTCCAAGTGTATCCCTTTTTATTCATAAACTGAGCCTTATCCTCTGCAGTCTGAGCTCAAGATTTTATCTCTTGCCTTTAAGAGGTTTTTGTGAAAGTGTTGGTAATCACACTTTGGTGAACACTTACCTTCCTTCCTTCCTTCCTTCCTTCCTTCCTTCTTTCTTTCTTTCTTTCTTTTTCTGTCTTTTTTGAGACAGGGTCTCACTGTGCAGTTCAAGCTCGCCTTGAGCTTACTTTTGTAGCCCAGGCTGGTCTCGAACTCGCACCAATCCTCCTGCCTCAGCCTCCCGAGTGCTGGGATTACAGGCATACGCCACCATGCCCAGCCCTTCCTTCTTTCTTTGTTTTTTCCTTTCTTTCTTCCCTCTTTTTGTGGGACATCCATGTCCTTCTAGCCCTTGATTTTGGTTGTTCCTGTCAGTGGATCCCATTTCTCCCCTACTCTCTGTCTCACACTGTAGCCCAAGGCTACCTCTGTCCTGCACTTTGGGACTTGCCAATTAGCTTGTTGGGTTTCCAAGTTACTGTGACTGTTTTGTCAGTGAGAACTGGATCCAAGTTACACAGACAGGGTGTCTGGGAGTTGGACGTGAACCAGAAAAGAGGAGACCTTCATCTACCTCTCCAGGAGAGCCAAGGATGCAGCCGTGATCCCCTTGGTCAAGCTAGGCCTGAAGCTAGTCCTATCTCAGGACTTTGAACTTTAAGGAGCCCAAAGATTCCATTATGGTTTAAATTGGCTTGGGTTAAGCCTCCTATCTCTGGCAAACAAAATACATGGAACTAATTCCAAGACATAAGAATTTTGCTGATAGTATATATGGTTTTATGTATACAGCTAGTCTTATCATCTGATGGACTCCCCTTTAGCTGCACAAATAGGAAGAATGGGATTTTCCTCAGGTCCTTCTACCCCAAGGTCCTTACCTGTCTGTGCCCCATGGCTGGATTCTTCCTGCCCCAAACAGAGAGAAAACAGCCTAAATGACTCTTCGGACATAAGGAAACAACATTTTCTATGGCCATAAAAGGATTTCCTGAGCCGCTAGCAGGGCACTGGGGCCTGGTGTTCTGAATTTACCAGTCGGTGGCCATTTGCTAGAATAATCATCTTCACATTTGCTGTTAATAGCCTTGCTTCAGGCTGCTGCAACCAAATGGTTGGTCACTTCCAGTAATGGCCAATTTTTCAGGGATTATTGCTAAAATGATTAGGCGTATCATGATTTCCCAGGGCACATGCTTTGGAGTTGATCCATTAGCAAATAAAAAGCCTCCTGGGTTGATTGGGGGGGGGGTGTTGGCCTCAAAAGGTAAATAAATGTCATTACCACCATTCTCTTTTTTCCCCCTTAGCTGTGTGTGGACTTCACTTTCCCGTCTAACGATGGTTCATTATTTAAGACTAGACCAAACGGTTTTCTTTTGTTTATGCTCTTCAGGGTAGCTGACAGATGTGCAAAACATCTTTTTCGCTCTCTCTTTTTTTTGGTAATTTTTAAAGAAAATATAAAAATGATAAGAAGTAAAAAAGCATTAGAATTGATACAGAATTTCACTAAACAAAATACTAGGAATTCCACCATGGTTGTTATATTGCGTATTGTTGTCTTCAAATTAGTTGCTTGGATTACCAGAGATAGGCCTTGAAGATTGGCTAAGAAAATAACCAATTGAAACGGAGAAAAAAAGTGCTAACTTTTCCTTTCAATAGTCTGTCAGAAGTCAGCGGTACAATTATCCGAGCTATCCTATGACGATCCGCGTATATTTCTTTTTCGCTCCCTTCTCTTTTCCTTTCCCTCACCCCATTGTTCCTTCCCCTAGAGCAGCTGCTTTCCCTTTCACAGTCCCCGCTATTCCTATTAGATCCTTTGTACTCTTTCATATTCTTACATTCGGGAGACAATGCAATGTTTACACATGTGGCTCTGATTTATTTCACTTATGAGTATGGTCTCTAGTTGCATCATTTATCTCAAAAACCCTCGTTTATCTTTCTTTATAGCTGAGTAGCATTCCACTGTGTAAAAGTACCACATATTTTCTATCTATTCCTCAGTTGATGGGCTTTTAGGGTGTTTTCCAATATTTAGCTATGACAAACTGCACTGCTATAAACATAGGTGCACGTCGATCACTGTGGTATGATGTTTCCAGTGCTTCTGAAGAACACTCAGGAGCAGAATACCTGGGTTGAATGGGATCTCTGATCCTAGGTTTTTGGGGGGGTTTTGGTCTTTTTGAGGCAGGGTCTCACTATGCAGTTCAGGCTGGCCTTGAACTTACTTTTGTAGCCCAGGCTGGTCTCGAACTCACACTGATCCTCCTGCCTCAGCCTCCCAAGTGCTGGGATTACAGGTGTGTGCCACCACGCCTGGCAACTGATCCTAATGTTTTTAGGAATCACCATGTTGATTTCCATTTATAGGAATTCTTGAGGTCCATGTGTATGCCAGGCACTCAACTAGAAGCTTGCCACAGTGTCTCACACAATACGGCAAAATCTTCGTGTTTAATTCACCCATGAGCCCAATGAGCAATAGACAGATTAATGTGCTTATGGTATGCCATCCAGCCAGAAAGCATATATGGCTTTTATTTGAATCCAAGATTAGTTCTTCTCAGCAAACCGAAAAGACTACCTTTCTCATTCTCCTGCACTGCTTCTGGCCCTCACTTGCACCAGAGCTAGGCATGGCGTCTGGGAACCCAGCCCATGGTGGAAGACAGGTTAGGACACCAATGGGTAGAGTCTGGGAAACCCCCGCAGCTGCAGCAAGCCTGCTTTTTTGGCTGCCTGGTTCACACCCAGCGCCAGGGTGTCTGCTGTAAACCTGGGCCTTTACCTTCAGCTCCTGCAAACTGGAGAAAGAGAGAAGTGGAGAAACATGTTTGGGAGAACATTCTAGATAGGGCCAGACCTGAGACATAACCTCACTTAAGTAAAGGAAAAACATGTTTTCTCACCGCAGTGGTAGCCAGAGCTTTGTACATCGGATGCACGGATATGGGTAGTGGGGAAAATGTTACACCTTGATTTGCTACTTGGTGTCTCAGGAGTCCAGGCAGTACAGATTGGGACCCAGCTACTGCGACACTAAAACGCCATACGTGCTGTAGTGAGAGAGAGGTGACGCCGCTTGATCTTTAAAGCCTGTGTCTGAGTTACAGTAAAGCTAGCTGTTCTTTGCAATTAGGAAGTCTCTCTGTCTCCAGGAAGCAGGATCCACAGTAGCCCTGGCAAGGAATCCTTACACAGCACACAAACCTAACGTCGGAAAGGAAGAAGATCCTGCCTGGACCAAAGCGGCAGAGCCACACTGAGCAGTTCTAGCTGTCATATCATTTGAATATTTCCATGGATTTGTATTTTAATTTCCTAGCTATTGCACCTTTGTTTTGAGGAGCTGATAGTATGTAGGAAGCTGTCTTAACATGATAAAGAGTAGCCATCAAGAATCCCCATCAACTGTCAGTTTTGGTAGTGTCGTGGTGGAGGCCTTCTGACTGGAGCCCACAGGTGAAGTTCAAAAGTTGGACGTATTGCTGCTCTGGGGAACAGTAGCAGATCTGTGCCTAGAAAACAGCGGATGCCATGAGGTGGGACTACGGTTCACTCCAGCGGCTTGGGAGAGGACAGGAGTACTGGCCACACCTCTGGGGCAGAATTGGTCACACGGGGCTACGGGATGGCCTGTGCCTCAGGAGGGAGTAAACGGAAGTATGCAGCTTTGGGGACAGGCAGGTCAGCGCCCACCTGGACCTTTTGCTGCTTTCTCGCTCTGCTGAGATCAGCTTGGGGGCCGTGTGTCTCTACTGGCTTAGTGGCAGGATGGACCATTTCTGTTACCCTGCATCTTCCACAGACAATGCAGAGTTGGTGCACCTTGACCTGCAGGGGGAAATACAGGCCACACACCACGGGAATGCAGATGATTGTAAAGTCTCAAAGAATGTTCTCAGGTCTTACAAAGGAAGATTATATGAAACACGGAGACATCCTGGTATGTTCAGTGCCTGTCCTTCTGGCCACATCTCACCAACCAGGCTAGAGGTGATCAAAGAAAAAGAGATTAAAGTAGCGATGATTTTTTTTTTTTTAAATTATTTGAAGTGTAAGCCATTTGCAGTTGTGTCGAGCTTACAGTATAGGAAAAAGGAGAAGGAGCAGGTAGAGAAGAGAAAGAGAAAGAAGAAAAAGAGGAAGAGAAAGGAAAGCAGAAGAACAGGAAAGGGGAGGAGAAGGAGTGGAAGAAGAAGAGAAACGAGAAGGTGGAGAGGAGAAATAAGAACGTGAGTAAGAATAAGAAGGAGAAAGAGAAAGAGAGGAAATGCCGCAAGGCTTGCTTTTGCTCCAGAATGACGGCCAAGTTATTCATAAGGACAAAAGGGATCAAGGTAAGGACTGAAGACACAAACAGTAGGCAAAGCATTTCAACTGTATCTACTCTCTTGTCTGATTGGACACTGCTATGGCAATACTCTTGCTTGGTTGCTTGTTGTCTACTATCTTCTAAGTCAGAATCTCTTCCAGAGCTCTGGTATGGCAATAAGTCTAGGCACAGACCAGGAAAATGCCCTGTGAGAGCAGGTGCCGACTGGCAGGCATTTCCAAGGTGCATTCCTCCAGATGGTATATTGTATGCACCTGATGGGGAATGACTTACTGAATCGGAAATTCAAGAGGCAGGCTAAGGAAGTTTCTTAGGGACAAGTTCTGCGGCCATGCTCTAGCCATGCAAGTCTGAAAGTAACTGCCCTGAGTGCTCCTCTCTAGCTAAGGTGTCGCATCCTGAGCATGGGAGATGGTTCTGCCCTGGTTTCTTCTTTGGCTTCCTGTGCGATACTTTCTTCTCAAAGAATAAAAATGATTCTTGCTAAGAGAAAATATACTCTTCAGGTGGGCCATCCCTAGTCTCAGGGGTGCCAGTTTGGGACTGTTTTCTCTTTTTCTGTTTATGCAGCTAGGTGACCTGCATACTCTAGAAACCCAGGCTCTTCCAGATGTTGCCGTGGCTGGCTGGAGTGAGTCATCGCTGCAGCTGCTCTGTGGAGTGGGGTTGGCATGCGCAGTCACGACTCCTTCTCATTCTGCCTGTTTCCAGATCGCAGCCTGGAATTTGACTTGGGATCCGACCACAGAGACAGCCTCTTGTGCCCTTCATGGAAAGGAGTCCCACCCATCCCTCCTCTGGCAATGCTGGGGTCTTGAAGCCTCGATGGGAGACCTGTCTGAGACTTGGATTTTGGTCTTAGTCTGCTCTTTGGAGGGGCTGTTGCCCTTGCCAAAGGAATCACTTTCATGTTGTTGGACCAGACTTACGAAGGTGAAGCAAAAGTGGAACTCTTTCCCAAGACTTGAAAATCCCTTTCAGATCTGCTGCACATTGAAAACAAAGCCAGCCTGAATGACATCACCACAGACTGCAAAGCCCGAAGAGAGTTCAGTAACTTCCACTAGGTCAGGACGTTCTCCTGCATTCTGTGCTTGGCCTTTCAAGCTTGTTCAGTGATTTAAGTGCGGTAGGGATGGTCCCAGTTCAGCAGAAGGGGTACAGGGTGTGAAGTGGACAAGCAGCTGGTGAGGGGTCTGGGCCTCTGTGAGGGATGGTGGATGCATGACTCCGGGGTCCCTCTCCTGATAGCAAACACCAATACTTTACATAGGGAAAAATGGAGGCATGTATGTGTGTACTTAAGTATGTATGCAGGTACATGTGTACGTAGTGTGTGTATGGCTCTAGAAATTGAGCCCAGGGTATTTACACCGAGCAACACCCTCAGTCCTTATCTATTTATTATTTAATTTGGCACCAGATCTGGCTGAGATGCCTAGGTGGGACTGCAATTCCCAGTCCTGGTGCAGCCTCCCAGCGTGCTGAACTTACAGGTGTGTGTGTGCATCCACTCCCCCCTGAGTCTCACATTTGAATCTTGGCTCTGCTTTTTGATAGTTGGCTATCTCTGAGTTATTTGCTTAAGTTCTGCAGGACCTCAGCATTTTGCCTGTGGAAGGGCTATAATATCTTGCTCATAAAATGATTGCAAGACTGAGAGACATTGGTTTGCAAAATACCCAGTGTCGTAGATGTCTGACACTTCTATGCTCCTCTGCTTCTCTTTCACACCTTGGCGTTCACCAGGGGTGCCCTGGGCATGTGATGCATCACAGGAGATAGAGGCCATCTGAGGCATGGAGAGCTAGCAAAGCATTCCTGGGAGGAACTTCCTTGTCGTTTCTTTCCATTTGTCACTGACCAGAGAAGTGTAAACCCCCCCCCACCCCCCTTGACGTTGCTCCTGAGCCTGTCTACAGCATTCTCAAAGCCACTCATGTCTCCTTTCCATTTCTGGCACACATGAAGCACCCCTCTCCCTCAGCGGTCACCTTTGCTGGGCTCCCTGCTTCCTCGCCTGCTCTTCACGTCACTGTCCCACCTCTTTCCAGATCCCATATTGAATTCTCCTCTCCTCTCCTCTCCTGAATCCTGTGTTTTCTTTCTTCTACAGAGTATTGGCTGCAGTTGATAGCTGTCCTTCAGTTTCTGTACATATTTGTTTGATTTTTGCCTCACACAAAGCCATGAATTCTACACAGTATCCATTTATTACCCTAGCACAGGACCTGGATTACAGTGTGAACTCTGCAGAGATCAGGTGACAATGAATGGATTGCAGGATTAATGGATTACCTACAAACAATTCTGAAAATGAATTACTGTAATTGTTTTTCTTCGTGAAACATATATAGCTAAGTATATCTCCTAGAAGGTTCACTGAGAAACTTGAATGCAAGAACCATTTATTAATTCATTTCATCAAAAGTGCAGTTTAACTGGACTTGAAATACAGGCCACTAGAGTATGTTCAAACAGTTCTTCTCCTTGTTTTGTCTAGAGTAGACATCACTAATCAATGTTGGAATGTTCCTCTGGAGTATAGCAGGCTTCTCAGTCCAGATGTTCATATAGACATTCGCAAGTGACTACAGAGGTCCTGCAAGATCCTCCCTCCCATGCCTCAGAGACTACCATTGCCAATAAGAGGGCCTGCTCAGTAGTTCTCTTATGGTGAGCCAATCCTGAACTTGACTCAAGCAGAGGTTAGTTGATGAGGTACTTGGGATGAAGATAACCCATGTTCTAGAGCAGCAATTTTCAACAAGAAGAGGTTTTCTCTTTTAAGACATGCTTAGCAATATGTGGAGACATTTTTGCCTGTTACAATCAGCAGAAGAGGGGCTGCTGTTATTATTTAGCAGGTAAAGTTTACAAGGGTGCTGAGCACCCACAATGCACAACGAAGATGCACGTGGCTCCAGTAGCTCCCATGCTGAGCCTGAGAAAGCTTGCCATGGTGTAATGTCACCCTAATATCTGTAGATCTCCTCAGAAGACAGAGATAGCAATGCACTTTGCCCTCTTTGATAGCCTTTTCTTCTCAATATTTGATATTCAACCATGCTCATATGTGCAGCAATAATTTACTATTCTCACTACTGTATATGATTCATTTTGAAGTGTGTACAGCTGTGAAATGAACCATTCTCTTTTTGCTGGACAGGTGAGGCTTTCCCCAGGACTAATCTTTATTTAATGAACATTTTCCTCATAGTTCTTTGGTACATACACTTTATTGGGTTCACACACAGAGGTAGAATGGCTCCATAGAGGATCCATGGGTTTGACCTTAGGAGCTAGTGAAGTTTTCCAAGTCCTTGTATGAAGTTGCTCTCTACTGAATGGTGCAGGGAGATTCTACTTGCCTAAGAATGGCCTCTCCATTTCCTTTTCGTTGTAGCCACGCTAATGGGCATGCAGTGGTGTTTCCTTAGGATAGCATGTTCATTTCTTTGACAACAAGAGAAATTGAGCCACTTCTACTAGTTCTTACGTGCACATCATTCCCCTGGTTATCTGCCACTTTTGTGTAGGGTTCCCCTTTCATTTGATTTTTCTACTGGATTGTTAATCTTTTATTGAATCATAAAGTTTCATTATATATGTTTTCAACAGATCCATACTTGCCATCTGTCTACCGATTATCTCTATTTCCTGTACAGATTCTAGTATCACACTTTGGGACTTACCTATTCACTAAGTGAATGTACACTTAGATGATCGTTTATTATGCTGACCACGTTCAGCTTTCTCAATTATTGTTTCTAAGTTCGGTCTTAGGATAACTTTAATACTTTTCTTGCCAAATTTCCTGCTTAGAACTTCTAACATGCTGCTGAGTAAATTGAAATGAACAGATAGCCTTGTACTATTCTTCATTTTAGAGAGAGACCTTTCACTCTAAGGATTATGTTAAAGATGGAATATTGACACATGTCATTGATGAGGCTGGGCGAGTGCGTCAGCTTTTGCTTTGTTGAATAAGAATATATATGTTCATTTATTTGGTTATTTGGCACAAGGTCTCACTACATGGCTTGGGCTAACAGTGATTCTCCTGTTTCACCCTCCCTAGTGTTGGGATTACAGGCATGTGCCTGTTACAATTGGCAAAAGAGGCTACCATGCCCAGTCTTGTTGGCCCACATAGTGTCTCTGGGATGGGGCTGGCATGGCATGGGGTACCGGGGACTGAACCTGGGTCCTCCGCCTGCCAGGCAGGTACTTAGACTGCCAAACTATCTTTCCAGTCCTGGTTGAATGTTTTGAAATAAATGTATATGTGAGTTTTTCAAATGATTTTCTGTGTCAGCTGAAAATTTTCATATTTATATTCTATTATTATGATGCATTATTTTTTATTGATTTTCATGTATTGAACCACCCCTGAATTCCTGGATAACTCCTACTTGGTTACAGCGTGTAAGTCTCTTAATATGCTATGGATTTGACTTGCCAGAATTTTGCTTCATTCTCTTTGTTGTTAGCTATTAGGATTTTTACAGTGGTTCACTTAATTGGGATGTTGTTTGTATTTACTTTCTTTATTAAAATTATGGTTTTTTAATTTTTATTTTATTTTTTTCTTGTTTCAGAACTTTTGTTTGTTTATTTATTTATTTTTATGGCTGGCTCAGCCTGCCCTGAAGGAAGGGCTGGCGCAGCATATGGTGCCAGGGATTGAACCGCGGTCCCTGCAGCCGCCTAAGCTTTCGTAAGCAGGTGCTTTAGACTATTGAGACATCCTGCTGGGCCCTAAAATTATTATTTTGTTTCATCACTTTTGGAGCATTCATTGGCTCTTGTCTCTCCCAATATACTTTCCTATCTCCTTCTCCTTTTCCTATTATACATGTATTATTTGTATTTCTGTGCCTTATGTATCATTTACAAGCTTTATGTGCTTTCCATTTTTTCTTTTTTTTTTTTCTTTTGCTTCAGTCAAATTTTTGCTAACTTCCAGTTCCTTCAGCTGCCCCTTTTGTGTGTCTGAAGTGCTATCACACTTACCTGTTGAGTCTTTAATTTCAAGAATTGTATTTATAGTTCTAGAATTTTCACACTGGTGTTTCTATACATATCTATTCTTTTACAAAATTTTCCTTTCTATCATGATTATTTTACGAGCTGGGTCTGGCCACGTAAGTGTTTATCTAGCATGTTTTCTTTCTTTTGTTCATTTTTGTTGCATTGTGTTTGGTCTTGTCCTTTGTTAGCCTGGCAGCTGGAGACTGGACCTAGATATTTTATATGGAAAGTGTTAGAAAGTTTAGGTGAGCTTTCATAGCATAGCAAAGGACTGAAATGCTAGAGTTTAGACTTGGAAAGCTCTGAGCGATTGTTGTCTTTACCTTATACCTGAAGTGTTGTTCTTTCAGAATCCTCATAAATTTATCTCTTCTCAGCCTTTTTTTTGTCAGAAGCTGCACTCTTAGTTTTTTATCACCCTAGGATCATGACACCTGGAAATTCTATTTGCCTTTTATTATTATTCTTATTGCCTGCTATTTCTTCTTATCTTTCTTGGTCTGCATAGCTTATGAATTAACGTAAGGGTCTAGACTGGTGATATTGCAAATATGTTGATCATAACAACTATTTTGTCCACCAAGTGACTTGGGCACACGTCTCAGATCCTCTCGGGAAAGTTGAAAAGTTAATCATCAGACAGTGATGCTCAGACTAGTTAGGGGATATTGGATAAATATATATTTTTTTCCATTTATGTATTTGGTACAGGGTCTCACTACACAGTTCAGACTCGTAGTTATCCTCCTGTTTTCAGCCTCCCCAGTGCTGGGATTACAGGTGTGCCCTAACACACGTGGATTCAGTGGCTGGCTCAGTGAGCCCCAGGGGTAGGGCTGGCATGGCTTCTTCTGAGATCAGGGATCGAACGCTGGTCTCTATGCTTGCCAAAGCAGTTCTTAGTCCACTGAAGTATCTCGCTGGCCCTAATAAATTGTTTTTGAGAAAAACCAGGTGCATTCTGGTTGGCCTCAGCCTGTATTTGTCTAGGTTAGAATAGAAACCCCTTCCTCCTGCCCTGGGATGTGGGAACCCCAGGTGATGGAACCCCAGACCCTGGATGTTCTCCTGCACCCAGGACATACTGCTGTCTGGAAGCCTGAAATGTGCTGCATTCTGTGTCCTCCTGGGCCCATCTGCCCTTTCTTCTGCGCTCATAGCTCTTTGCTGCTATCTCTCATATACCGAAACAACTGACATGTGCCTCCTGAGGATAAGCATGTCAGAGTTTTAGTCTTCTTTTGTTGTTTTCAATTTTCTTTGCAAGGTTTTACCCCTCATGTCTTAGCTCTCTTAAGAGTGTAAACAGCAGGAGCCAGGTGTGGTGGTGCACACCTGTAATCCCAGCACTCGGGAGGCTGAGGCAGGAAGATCGGTGCGAGTTCGAGACCAGCCTGG